>CM035155.1:118317159-118558308 GCA_020205615.1 Panax quinquefolius
TGCATTGATGGAGCGATTGTTGGCATGATCATGACCATTAATGAATACACAAATATTCTTGGCCCGTAGTGCATGAATAATTGTGGTCGTGATCTTAAAGAATATCCTTGGTAGTAGTGCGGGGTGATTCGATGATGTGAAATATTTATTAAAGTCGAGTCTCAACTATAAACGATGATGAAAAACCTTTAAAACCTAAAAGATAGTAGACTTTATTTTCTACTTGACTCTTTTAATGGATTGCGTATTCATTCAGCATTAAAGCGGTTTATCTATTGTATTTTATCGGTTTAACATTATTGAAGACTATTGATAATTTATTACGCATTATCTTAGTCATAATATTTCTTCTTGGGCTAGTTGAGCTCACCCTTTCTTTCCTTTGTTCTCTTGAAAATGATAATATAGTTTGGACGAGTCGGGGAAGCGAGTGATGGTCCCGAAGATAGCATTAGTAGTCCTCACTATTACGTAAAATAGTGTGATAATAAGCTGTAATGAGGACTTTTTGTTTGAGTTTGTATAATATCTAGTAGAGCGATATTTGTATTTAAACTCACGGTTTATGTCGTATTGTATCTGACAGCTTATGTTAATAAGTTGTTTTTTAAATTACATACCATGTAAGTGTGTCGACCCAAGATGGGTGATGTATACCTAATTTTGGGGGCGTCACGGTTGGTATCGAGCTTAGGATGTGATCCCAGGCTAAGATGTGAGAATAGTACTAGGAGGGAGAGACGGGAATACCTTCGCTAGTATGACCTACCTAAGTTTATGTCTATTTTTATTGGTTGGTCGGAAGATAAGGATAATTTGTTACATGTCAATTAACCTTTTGTTTTGTGGCGATGTCTGAAAATGACATCGAGAATGTTGAGAATAGCAATGGAGCGCGCGAGCGATCGTTGATTCACCACATATCGATAATCAATATTAATGTGCATCGAAGGCGACAATCCTCATGCAAACAACAACACCGACTAAATGACAAATGATCAAATGTTCGAGGCTTTATCTGCAATTTATGCAATGGCAAAGATGAGGCGACTCCACATCCAAAACGTAGGTGGAAACACGGAAAACTCTCGAGCGGTCACCGCTAAGCAATTTAAGGAGAGCTGGGACCACCAGAGTTTAAGGAGAGCCAAAACCACTTCGGCGGAAGCATGGATAAAGCAGATTACCAAGATATTTGATGTCTTGGGATGCTCCGAGGAGCAAAGGTTCCTTCACGCCTTTATGTTCTTGCGCGGAGGCGGATTCTTGGTGGGAATCGGTAAACGCGTACTCAACCAAATTTGTCTTGAAGATATCTTGGGAGAAGTTCCAGGGTACATTCAACGACAAATACTTTCACGAAAGTATTACGCCACATGAAGGAGGTGGAGTTTATCAAGTTGGAACAAAACAATATGGACCGTGTCGCAATACGAGGCAAAATTTGCGGAGTTATCACGGTTTGCATCCCACTTGGTGGATAATGAAGAGAGAATGGCGCGAATGTTTTAAGAGGTTTGAAGCGGGAGATCGTCAACATCTTATTTCTCATAAAGCTGTGTTTGTATTCGAGATGTTGTAAATAGGGCTCGATTAGTGGAGCGATAATGAGTTAACGAACTAAAAAGAAGCGGTAAGGGCAAAATTATAATACCAGCGAGAATAGTCATCGGTAAGGTGACAACAAGCGTGGAGGAATCAACAGGGCGGATATGGTAACCACTTGGTGGTAATCGAGGCCAAAACAATAAGAATGGACATTTCAAGAAAAGGAGATTCAACAATGATGGAAAGACGCGTCGACACAAACACCCATTGTTAAGGAAGGAGAAAGACCACCTATCATATGCTTCAAATGCGGAGGAGAGGGACACATCGATCAAACTGCGTCATGCCAGTCAAAGCATGTTAAAATTGTGGAAGAGAAGTCACTTAGCTCGATTTTGTCATTTCATCAAGACAAATTCAATAGGATGGAGGCACCAAAGGCCATCCCGAAAATTCAAAACCATTAGTCTGAGGAGAGCATTTGTTGTGACCTCCCAAAGAGCAAGGAATCCGAATGAGGTCATCACGGTAAGCTTATCATAAACTCTAATGAAGTCTATACTTTATTTGATACCGGTTCTACCCATTCTTTTATTTCTCCTACTTGCGCTCATCGATTAAATTTGACTCGGGAGAAATTAGACTTTGACTTATCTGTGGAAACTCCGTTGGGAGAAACCTTCATTACATCCACTTTGTTTATAAGTCTTGTTTGGTTCAAATCGGTACCCTCACATTACACCTTCGATCTTATTTCATTAAAAATACTTGCATTTGACGTGATTCTAGGGATTGATTGGTTAACTACTTATCATGCAAAAATTGATTGTTTTAAATGGGTTGTTAGCTTTCATATTCCTAATCAACCTATTATGCGAATTCAAACGACCAAACCATTAAAATCAATCACGGTCATCTCAAGCCATAAAGCTATTCGTTTATTGAAAAGCGGATGTCGAGCTTTCTTAGCTCATGTCACAGATTTAAATAAAAATACGTCGGTTTAAAGCGATATTCTATTGTTAATAAATTTCTGACGTATTCCCAGAAGAACTTCTGCCTACCCCAGGCGTGAAATTGAATTTTGTATCGACCTTGAACCCGGTACAAAACCTATTTCCAAAGCCCCATATCGAATGGCTCCTATTGAACTTGAGGAGTTAAAGACCCAATTGCAGAATTGTTGAGACATTGGCTTTATTCGTCCCTAGTACTTCTCCTTGGGGTGCTCTGTTACATTATTGAAGAAGAAAGATGGGAGTATGCGACTTTGTATTGATTATCGGGAGTTGAATCACGTCACCATCAAAAATAGGTATCCATTGCCCGCGTATTGATGACTGTTTGACCCGGTTGCAAGGAGCCAAATTCTTTTCAAAGATTGATCTTCGTTCCGATATCACCAATTGAAGATTAGAATCACGACATTCCAAAGACGACTTTCGGAACTTCGATGCGGGCATTATGAATTCCTAGTCATGTCCTTTGGATTGACTAATGCTCCTCTTTGCCTTCATGGATATGATGAACCGAGTATTCAAGGAATATTTAGATCACTTTGTGGTCGTCTTTATTGATGACATCCTTATTTATTCCAAAAGCCGTGAAGATCATGAGCAACACTTGAGGCGACACTCCAAAAGCTTCGTGAATATAAGCTTTATGCCAAGTTGAAGAAATGCGAGTTACGGCTTGAAGAAGTAGCATTCCTTGGGCACGTGGTATCAAGTCATGGAATATCATGTGACCAAAAGAAAGATTGAAGCTATTCAAAGTCGGGAACAACCTAAATCGATAATCAAGTACGTAGCTTTCTCGGTTTAGTGGTTATTATCGGAGATTCGTGGAAGGATTTTCTCGAATCGCTATTCCATTACTCAAATGACTCGAAAAGATACAAAGTTCGGTTGGAGCGAAGAATGTGAGAAGAGTTTTCAAGAACTCGAAGAGGAGACTTATTTCAAAGACTTCGACAATACCATCATCTCGCTCGGAGGGATTTGTCATCTCTGATGATGCTTGAGCAAAGGGTTGGGATGTGTTCTCATGCAACATGGAAAAGTAATAGCCTATGCCTCGCGACAACTCAAAGAATATGAGAGGAATTATCCTACTCATGATCTAGAGTTGGCAGCTGTTGTCTTTGCACTTAAAATTTGGAGGCATTACTTGTATGGGGAGAAAGTGGAGATCTTTACGGATCATAAAAGCCTCAAATATTTCTTCACTCAAAAGGAACTCAACATGCGACAACGACGTTGGCTTGAACTGTTGAAAGATTATGATCATACCATCCAATACCATCCTGGAAAAGCGAACGTGGTAGCTGACGCATTGAGTAGAAAATCATATGCAAGTACGAGTGCGATATTGTCAATCTGAAGGACCATTTTGTGTGACTTGCAAAAGGATGGAGATAGAATTAAAGACTCGAGGGGCGCGTGTGATGATAGCGAGTATACGAGTAGAACCGACTTTTAATTGATAAAGTTAAAGCCTGCTCAAGCTACGGACACGGAGGTGATGCGTCATGATGAGGAAGAAAGTGCAAGAAGGTGCTATCTTAGGAAGCAAGAATCGATGAAGAAGGAATACTTGAGTCAACTCCGGACTTTGTGTTCCTAACGACCACGATTTAAAGTATAATATCATGATGGAGGCACACAACACACCATTTGCAATCCATCTCGGGAGTACCAAAATGTATCATGATATTAAATCGTACATTTTGGTGGAGCAATATGAAGAGAGAGATAGCATTGTTTATCTCAAGGTGTCTAACTTGTCAACGAGTTAAAGCGGAGCATCAAGTACCAAAAGGTCCATTGCAACCACTTGAAATTCCAGAATGGAAGTGGGAGCACATTACCATGGATTTCGTTCTGGGTCTTCCTAAGGTTTCTCAAGGCATTGATGCGATTTGGGTCATTATTGATAGGTTGACCAAGTTCGCTCATTTCTTACCGACACGAGAAACTTATACACTTGAACGTCTTGCTCAGTATGTACATAAAGGAGATTGTAAGATCGCATGGTATGCCGGTATCCATAGTTTCTGATCGAGACCCAAGATTCACTTCACGATTTTGGGTTAGTTTGCAAAAAGCTATGGGCACAGACTTACGATTTAGCTCGGCATATCATCCTCAGACGGACGGACAGTCGGAGAGGACTATTCAAACTCTTGAAGATCTATTAAGACTCGTGTCCTTGATTTCAAGGAGTTGGGACAAGTTCTTACCATTGGTGGAGTTTTCCTACAACAACAGCTTATCAAGCAAGTATTGGCATGGCTCCATTCGAGCGTTGTATGGAAGAAAGTGTCGCTTCTCGAAGATCTTTGGGATGAGGTGGGTGAAGCAACGTTGTTGGGACCGGGAGTTGATACGTATGACTACGGAAAAGATTCAAACGATCCGACAACGTATAAAACCTCACAAAATCGATTAAAAGAGTTATGCTGATCTTCATCGAAAGGACGTGGAATTCGATATAGGAGATCATGTGTTGTTAAGAGTTGCTCCATGGAAAGGAGTTACAAGATTTGGAAAGAGAGGAAAACTTAACCCTCGATTCATCGGTCGATTTTTAATCCTCGATCGAGTAGGAACTGTGGCCTATAGACTCGCTTTACCGCCAAATATGTCTCGTGTTCATAACGTTTTTCACATATCTATATTACGTAAATATGTGAAAGACCCGAACCATATTATTGAGTTAGAACCGGACGAAATAGCGGAAGATTTGACGTATGAAGAGGTTCCTGTTCAAATTTTGGATAAGAAGGAACATATTCTACGCTCCAAGGTTATACCTCAAGTCAAAGTTTTGTGGAGGAACCACGATGTTGAGGAAATGACTTGGGAGTTAGAATCTGAAATGAAATCAAGGTATCCTTACCTCTTCGACATACCAGGTACATACCCTAATTTCGAGGGCGAAATTTCATAAGAAGGGGAGGTTGTAAGACCCCAGCTTTTATAAATAAAGATGAATTTTTTCTATAAATATTATTTTTGAATATTATGGAATAAATTTGATATAATGTTATAGTTGTGGGTAATATTTATAAATTTTGCAAAGTATGCAAGTTGTTATAAAATATTCGTTTGGCTTGGGAATATTCTTTTGTTAGGGAATATTAAATAATGGCTCAATCATTGGTGGACCCCACAATGTAATTATTGTCGGATTGAGAAAATGACAAAATATTTTATAAAAATAATCTACGGAGGTGTTACTGAATTAAAAGCATTGAACTACCCGGTGGTAAAAGTACGATGTCTGGCGTAGTTCATAGTAGCAATACTCAGTATTGATTATTGATGCTTACGTGAGAAGTCACTCGGCTATGCTTTCATTATTATTCGATAATTCTTTGCATCATATCTCTTATATTATTGATTCAATTATTGTCACAAAGATATCATCACGTATAATATGTTATAGTATTAAATCAATAATAGAGACGACAAGTTATAAATGATTAATAATTATTGAAAGATTAAATATGTGTTATGATTTGTGGTAAGTTTAATTATTTTATGGGGGCTCATATGTCATCATCTAAGAGTCTCTTCATCAATAGTATTTACCTTCGTCAATAGTAATTACCCTTGTGAATAGTATTTACCTTCACAATAGTAATTACCCTTGTGAATAGTATTTACCTTCGTCAATAGTAATTATCCTTGTGAATAGTATTTACCTTCGTCAATTGTAATTACCCTTGTGAATAGTATTTACCTTCAATCGATAGTATTTACCTTCGTTAATAGTAATTACCTTTACCGGGACGTTCGAACCACTTGTCGTTTCACATTACGAGCGCCGAACCACTTGTCGTTTCACATTACAAAAGTCCAAACCGATCGTCAAGCCACTTGCCTTTTCACATCGGCGGTGCTAAGCTAGAAATCTTCTATAAATAGAGGCCTAGGGCTTCATTATTTTCACGAATTCATTCAAGCTATAGAGAGAAAGTATAGAGAGAATAAGAGAGAAAGAAGAAGAGTATTTTGTTACTACACCGTCATAATATTCAATCTCCTACCAAATGTAAGGGGTGTTATTCTTTCTTATTCATGAAGAGAAGCATTGTTATTCCATTGCTTATTATTCTTGGAATAACTTTGTATAAGTGGTTTACCCTATACTTGGTGACATTCTTCTATTATTCTGTTGGAACATCACATGCATGTGTTTTACACCTTGACCGGTTCCGCCTTTATTATTCTGCTTGGAACATCACATGCGTGTGTTTTACAGGACTGGTTCCGCTTTTTATTATTACATTGGAATATCCTATCTCGTGTGTTTTACACCGGATCCGGTTCCATCTTTATTATTCTCATTGGAACATCCCGCTTGTGTGAATTTCACCGACCGGTTCCGTTATTTATTATTCTGTTGGAATAACTTTTATGCATGCGGCCTATCGCATGCATGGTGATTTCTTTTGTTATTCCATTCTTTATTATACCCAAATTGGTTAAAACTTTGACTTCTATACTCCATGAAATTAGTAGAATATCCTTGATATTTGCGTTTCATCGATATCTTTTCATGGAAATATTCTTCCGATCATTCTTGAATTTTACTCTACAAAACAATATCATGTTGACAATTTGACGTTAATAATTCTGGATAAAATAATTCTTGAACTTGTTTTATTGAATTCTTATATCATTGTCATCATCCTCATGTTTATATTTTTTTGAAAGTCATCTGTGGCTTCAGTAGTGCATAGATGGACTTGGTATGATTATGACCAGAGACTATTCGTGTAATCATGGCCGTAATGTTACAAATGATGTGATAAAAATCCTCGATTAGTAGTAGTGCATTGATGGACGATTGTTGGCATGATCATGACCATTAATGAATACACAAATATTCTTGGCCCGTAGTGCATGAATAATTGTGGTGTCGGATACTAAAGAATATCCTTGGCAGTAGTGCGGGGGTGATTCGATGATGTGAAATATTTATTAAAGCCGAGTCTCGGCTATAAACAAATGATGAAAAACCTTTTAAAACCTAAAAGATAGTAGACTTTATTTTCTACTTGACTCTTTTAATGGATTGCGTATTCACCGCAGATTAAACCGGTTGTCTATTGTATTTTATCGGTTTAACATTATTGAAGACTATTGATAATTTATTCTCGCATTATCTTAGTCATAATATTTCTTCTTGGGCTAGTTGAGCTCACCCTTTCTTTCACCGTTCTCTTCAGAAATGATAATATAAATTGGACGAAGCCTGGGAAACGCAGTGATGGTCCTCAAGATAGCATTAGTAGTCCTCACTATTCTCAGTAAAATAGTGTGATAATAATCGTAATGAGGACTTTTTGTTTGAGTTTGTATAATATCTAGTAGATTTATATTTGTATTTAAACTCACGCTTTATGTCGTATTGTATTACCTACGCTTATGTTAATAAGTTGTTTTTTTAAATTACATACCATACGTAGTGTCGACCCAAGATGGGTGATGTATACCTAATTTTGGGGGCGTCACATAAATGATGGATAGGAAAATATTTATTTTATGTGGTTATAAATGGAGGAATTAATGTTGAGGTGTTTTATCTGTATTTTGTTGGATTGGAGGTTTTAAAAATCAAATCAGTGTTCTTAAAGGTCTATTGCGTGAGTTATAATTTTGATCCAACCGTTGGATCATTGTGATTTTTGGATATGTTATACATATATAAGTTGAGTATATGTCCACAAATTTTGAACCGTTAAAAATTAAAGTATGGTTTGTTATGAATTTTATGAGGTATTGAAAATCGTCCGTTTGTGGAATTCAGATATTTTCTGTTTGGAATTTGGAAAAACTTAAAGCTACAAAGTTGTAGAGAATTCGATTTTGTATGGAATGAACATAAAATTCATATTTTTCTGATAAAAGGGCTATTTTATATGAATTGTTGAAGTTTCAGAAATTAAATATTTTTATTAAAAGTGTGGGTGGGGCCCACTTTTGTTTTGAAACATGTGGGCCGCAAAAATGTTCCAAGATAGCATGCTTGGTTTGTTTTCAACAAAGTTTGCTACGTAGAAAGAAATATATATATATATATATATATATATATATATATATTTTATTATTTAGTCTCCTATAGCGTTCTAGCATTTTCCTATAAATAGGCGCTTAAGTTTGAATTGAAAATCACACCAGAATCAGAGAATTCTTCTTCTATAATATTGAGCGTATTTTTTTAGAGTTTTAGAAAGTTTTGAGCGTAGAAAACAGTGAAAGTTTTCTTCAAGAATATCCCCATCATACCAGTTGGAATACTCTTCTTTTTAAGGTAAGGGATGTTATTTTTGTTCAATATTCGCTTGAAATAATATTTTCTTCCATACTCTGTAGTATATAAGTAATATTATTTTGTTTTAGATTTTAAATTCTATACTCTTTTTGTTAAAGTTTTGGCTTCTAAACTCCATGAAATTAGTAGAATATCATTGATATTTGCGCTTCATCCAGTATCTTTTCATGGAAATATTATTCTGAGCATTCTTGATAAGTTTTAACTTTTTCATGCCGGAGTACTATTCACGGGGTTACTGTAGACACTCGAAATTTTCTACACACCTATTACTAATATTGCAGGAGGGCATAATCGTCTTTCAGAGATAACCCTGGAAGACAACTCATAATCCATGCCGGATACTACCAGAACATCATTCTCAACCCCGGGACACACACCGGGAGTATCATACTCAACCCCGGAACACACACCGAGAGCATCATTTCCAACCTCGGAGATAACCCCGAGTTTCATACTTGGCGATAACCCCAAGGAATGCTGTTGCAGTTCCGGTGATAACCCCATAAATGCTTGTTTCAAATGCGACCAACTTCAATCTCAGACCTCCTGCTGAGGCACTCATACCGCATACCAGAAGCTAACACCGGGCAGACAGGGACCCTCGCAGATGACATTGTGGCATTCAAACACTTGCAACAGTCCAATCTCAGATATAAACCTGAGCAACATCTACTTTCAACTCAAATCGGCGATAATACCGATGAGGAGTCTAACGTCATCTTTCTACCTCAAACACCTGCGCGTCGTCTCAACATTTCATACATACATACATATATACAACAATGTCCTTCAAGAACCAGGGAGTTCCAATCCCGAGTGACTATTGCGCGTGGCAGTACACGGGATAGAATTTGAAGCTTGAAGATCATGGGCATGGTCCCCTCTTCCTGACTTCTTACAACCTCTAATCCCATGTCATTGCGCAACTCTCGACACAAGCAGTCCGAAGAAGGTCTTATATACCTCGTTCGGATGCTCAGATTGAAGTTCTGCAAGTTTGAGTAGACATCATAGTGCATGAGTGCACGTACTTCGAGACAATGGGACCCGCAGAGCCCGGGGCACCCCCGTAGTCAGTGAGTACACTCATGGCTGCTAGCAGTACACTGCAGCCCCCCTCTATATATAGAGGGCTTGGGGTAGCCATTTCAAAAAAGAAAAAAAGGCGAGGAAGCCCTGTCCAATTTGCTTTATAAACACCATATATTGAGTGCTTGCTCTTTTTAAACACCTGTTAGCTCACATATATCTATACATTTACCAATGGGAGCTGAGTGTTTATCCATTTAGAGTCATAGAAGCCTTCATTGGCAGCCCACTGTAAGCCTTCTAACACTCTATAAAGCCTTTCTCTTCATTTTTGCACAAACTATTCTACACATTGAGAGTCGTGGTTAAAGTGCATTTTCCCAACTTCTATCTGCGTTTTCATTTACGTACATATATATATACACTTATATATGTATATATTTTATACATGGACTAACATTATCGAGTTATGCCTCGATTGAGCTTTAGACTTATGTCCGAGCGCTTACACCGCTTATATATATATATATACATTTTTGTCGGACACGGAGTTTACTTTATAGGCCTTTTACCGCTTTATTTACATTCATTCCCGCCTGGAGTTTACTTCGTGGCGGTTGATCGCATTTACTGCTTTATTTATATTTCTGATCCCCCATGGAGTCACTTCGTGGTGGTTGATCATGTCCATATATATATATATATATTTACCGCTTATATATATATATTTATTTATTTATTTATTTATTTATTGCTTTTATATATATAACTGCTTACTGCTTTTCATACAAACTGCAGTATCATGTGAGCCTAGGAATCATGTGATCACAGATTCAGTCCACTGAATCTAGATTCGGGTTCCGTGATGGACCTTTTTCAAATTTATAAGCGACTTGTACATTATTTACAAATGTACAAATTTCCTTAGATGGATATCATGTCCATGAGGAGTTCGAAGATCATCAGATATTATTTTCTCAAGATGCTTCGCATCTCGAAAATAAAAGAAAACAAGCTGAACATTTAACAATAAAATGGAAGTATGAAAAGGTCTCAATTCCTATTGAGCACAATGTTTGAAAAACCTCTTTTTATAAAACTTCATTGCCATATCTTGCTAAAATTGAATTTTTCTATAAATTCAAACCATGCGTATATAGGTGCGAACGAGGCCTCACACTACTTTCAAATAATTGCACATTGATCCACACACACACACACACACATTCATATAACAGTTTCTTTGGAAAGTGACGGTCACCGTGGTAACACGAATGTCGGGGGGTGCCTAACACCTTCCCTATGCATAATCAAGCCCTCAGACCCATAATGAATCTCAGTTTCACAGACCCGTTTAGCAGTGTCAAAACACTAGGTCAATGTGCAAACCTTTTCGATTGCGTTGATGCAACCAGTTAAAAACACCAACTGGCGACTCGTAATAGTCCATCATTGACATTATACATGTCGAACTTTTTTCACTTGTTTTTAAAAACAAATCTCACATAACAATGAGAACACCAAAGAACAAGTAACGTAAAGGGACAGCTAAAAATCCCGACGTCGACAGGTGGTGACTCTGCTGGGGACTCCAGTAAGAGGGAAAGTTTTTCAAAATTGTTATGTGCTTGTGTGTGAATGTTGCATTTACATTTATGATGAATGTGTACGAATGCATCTTACTTACTGCACTGCTAAATATCTATCTATGATATTAGTGTTTCACACATGTCATCATTTTCATAAACGGTGAGACACGTTGTATGTGAATGTATGTTGTGTGGTTCCTCCACCAGGAGGCTATCCTGTCGGTGTTTGATTACTGGACTCGTAGGAAGACTAATTACAACGAGGCTCAGGAAAGGCACCACCCAGATTCGCTCTAGTTGAACGATCGAATTAACTTCCCGTCAAGTAGATTGCGATGATCTGGGGACCTTCATGTCAAAAAGCCGCGATAGTAACCCTAAGATAGGTCAGCCTCTGATAATCCAAATGCAGAGGAAAGTCTCTTCATGCTTTCCATTTTCAATTACTTGTAAAAATATTTACTTGTAATTTTATTCCATGTTCATCCATATGTAATGGAAAATATGAAAGATATCTGTGCATACATAACATGTTATCAATTAACACCCGGTTTTGCAGGACAAAATTCCTAAAACGGACACATTTTGATAACATTTATATTATTCCTAAGACTAAACTACGTAAGTCTTTTGTAGGGAAACAATTGGGCCTATTACCCGCTCAAAATTTAAAAAGGCCACGAGCCTACAGCCAATCATGTCTTCTTCTACCGACCAATCTAATCTCGCTTCTCGAAGAAATTTGATGGATTGAGTAAACAAATTACAGACTTGGATGTTCTGCTTAAAGAACTGCATCAGTCTACTCAGGGTACGAAGATATCTACACATACAGAATCCTCTTCACAAGGAGGATCTCAAGGTTTGGAAAAAATAATTCCAGAACCTCAGTTGGATACGACCAACAAAGACCCTGAAAACACCCATCTCAAAGGAGATCCAGACACCGGTGACATCAGGAAGAAGGTCCTCCAAATAGAAGAAACTATTCGTGTTCTCAAAGGGATTGGAACACATAGAAGTGTTTCATATGCTGACCTTTGCATATTTCCTGGTGTTCATTACCTAGAGAAATTCAAAACCCCTGATTTTGAAAAGTACGACGGATTAGGGGATCCTTATACACACTTGAAAGTGTTCATTGGAGAACTTGGATCTTATGCGGAAAATGAGAAGCTTAGAATGCAGCTGTTCCAGAAGAGTCTAACTGAAGAAGCCCGTTCGTGGTATACCAGATTAGACAACTCTAAGATCCATAGTTGGGAAGAACTAGCTCACGCCTTCCTTACTTACTAATACAGCTTTTCAATCTCGGATGGCTCCTGACGACCGCACTCAGATTACCAAGGTCAAGAAATAGTCTAATGAGTCTTTCGTAGAGTATGCTCAGAGGTGGAGGCGCTCGTCGCTCAAGTTATTCCTTCCATGATGGAATCGAAAATGGTCACGACTTTCATGTACATACAGAGAAGCTCCTTTCTATGAGAGAGTTTTAGTCGGTATTGGCAAACCATTATCCTAAATGATCAAACACGGAGAGATGGTCGAGATGGGATTGAAGTCCGTAAGATTCAAGACCTAGCCGCTCTTAAAGCAAATTGTCGAACACATCCAATCCGGATCTTATGCAAACAACCCCTGGAGGGTCCATAAAAAGAAAGAGGAGGATGTTTCCTTGATACTACAAGGTCAGAAAGGCAATCAGAGCATGCCTATACAGAGGAGAAACTACTCCCTTTTCCAAGCACAATCTTCAAACCCCCCATTGCCTAAAAGTGGAGAAGTAAAGCGTCCTCGAACGTTCACACCCTTAAGGGACTCGCTCGAGAATATTCTTGTTCTTTTGACCACTCGGAAGAAAATCACATGTCTTCTTCCACCAGCCAACCCTAATGGGAAGGGTTTTGATGCTACTCAAAAGTGTGCTTATCATGCCGGGGCACCTGGACATGATATTCAAGATTTTTGGGCCTTGAAACACAAGATCCAAGATTTAATACACAACGGAGAGATCGTGGTCACTAAACCAGATCAACCTCATGTGCAAAACACCCATCTTCCTCAACACAATGAAGAAGAGGTCAACATGATCAGTTGGAGCACTGGACAGAGTTCCAAATTTAATAGTGAATCATCCCAGACCATCAAAGATGGTGTTGCCAGATGGGAGTATGCAAAGTTTCAGTTTACTATGGAACAAAAGATGAAAGCTCTTTGTAAGCAAATTGAGCAATTGGCAAAACTGGTGACCCATCAGCATCAAGTCACAAGCCAATTAATCAGCCAGGAGCATGCTTATCTCCTGCCTTTTGTTATGAATGCTCCACCCTCACCTTCGTAAAGCTAAGCTATGGAGGATAAGGTCAAAAAGAGAGAGCAAATGCTAAAGCCCATCGAGATTTTGCCAATCGAGGAATTTACCTATCTTCGGCCAATCTATGGAGGAGATCAATCAAATGCTTATCAAGATGGAAGAATTACCTCTCTTCGCCTCCAATCAATCCTCCTCTGCTCAAGATCATTCAACTCTCGATGGAGTCTGTCAATATCATTCACATCTCGCCAGTCACAAAGACAAGAATGTTGGGCACTCCGCCATCTCATTCAAAATCTTATTGATAGCGATGTCCTCGCAAAATTGGCGGATGATGACACACTGCCAAACTTGAGAGTGGGAATACATGTCCTACCCAATGGAAAGGATCAGTAGTAGTTATATCTGACGAGGATGATGAGACTGTCAAAGCATTTCCCATACAAGCAATTCAACTCAAAGGAGTTGAAAATCCTTTGAAAGTGGTCGCACCTGAGCCAATTTCTTTACATTGCAGACCACAATATCCTGTTGTTAACTTACACAATGTTCCATGGAATTATGGAAAAGCTGAAGGATCCTCGTCTCATACTACTGCTACAGTGTCAAAGGAAAATCCACTGTATCTTCCTCAGAGGGTGATGAAGCCCGCCATCAGAGCAAAAGGGAATATTCCCATGGAAAAGATTGAAAAATTCCTCCGCACTATGGGCCATAATGAAGCCAAGATGGTTTTAAGCTTAAGAGAAGCTCCACGTCAGATATCAATACTGGACTTGGTTTTCTCTTCTGAGGAGCACCGGAAGATCTTATTAAAGGCTTTGGAAGAAGCCTACTTACCAAAATCAGTGGATGTAGAAAAATTTCAATATATGGTTGATCACATTTTCAACAATAATGTGATATCCTTCGCTGATGACGACATACCGCCCAAAGGGACCGGTCATTGCAAGCCACTGCACATCACAGTGTTGTCCTCCAGGTATATGTTAGCTGGAGTGTTGATAGATGGATGTTCATCTTTGAATATCTGTCCTTATGCCACCTTGGTGAAGATGAATGTCAATCTCAAAAGGATCCAAAGCAGCCATACGTTGATCAAAGCTTTCGATGGATCCCGGCGAAATTCCATCGAAAAGATTGAGCTGCCAATTGAGATTGGTCCAAATACATTCAATGTCTCCTTCCACGTCCTCAAGATAGACTCAGAATACAACCTGTTATTGGGGAGACCATGGATACACATGGCTGGAGCTGTTCCCTCCACATTACATCAACAAATCAAATACATTATCAACAACAGTATAGTCACTGTCAACGCTGAGCTGGAATGTCCTGAACAAGGCAGTCTACCAGTTATCAGCTTCAATTCAGAAGTTGAGCCGACATTTTTTTCACTTTGAAGTGAGTAACACTCAATATCAACCTATTGAAAACCACTTCCCCGCACTCCAAGATTTCTTTCGAGGTTATGTCACCACGTAGAAATGATGTCATCAAGTTATCACCGACAAGGGCTTCGGTTAAAATCAGCAGGGTATTAAGCACCCTATTCAAGTGTCCAGTCAAATTGGGATAGCCGGACTAGGCTATTCTTCCAGTTCCAGTCATAGGAATCCTCACAAACACAAGAAAGTTCCTTAAGCATCCGCCACATGGCGATTTGTTCCCTCTGCACCATATGAGCTGATACAATCTCCAGTGAAGGTGTCAGCCCATGTTATGGCTATGCTATTTCCCAAGCCAGTACCATTCAAAGCGAAAGAGGTGTTGATTCCTGATCCCAAAGTGGAAGAAAGGAAGCGAAAACGTAAACATGACATCGCCATGATGATTTCAAACATACGCGTCATTGTTAATGATGAACATACAAACATATATACCCCAGACGATGATTACCCATATGTCATGGTTATCATTAGGGAGAAGGAGGACAATGACAACCCCTCCATCACTGCAGTCCATCAGGACTTTTCCCTCGACAATTAGAACAAAGACTCCATGCATTGGTCGAAGAGGGTAAAACGAAAGCAAAAAATCTCTCGCCTCTATAGATAACTTTTAATTGCTTACTTTTCTATACAATATAGCGCTTATTTTATCAAGACATGCTAACACTTTTGTATGATTAAACAGCTTTATATATTAAGTGAAAGCATCTTTTGATTTCGTGACTCTAAATTTAGATGTGCATGTACTTCTGCTATGATGTGCCTTCTCTCCACAAGGGTCAGAATTTTGATGCAAAGTTGACTCAGCACTTGATGGAAATATAAGAGGACATTGAGACACCTCAGAGATTAAGGAATGGGTCGCAGACAAACCTAAACCCAACCTCGACTAAACCACTTCTTTCAATCTTGGAACCTTAGAAAACCCTAAGCTAATCCAGATTGGTTCGCACCTCACCCCAAACCAATGGAATGACATGGTTGTGCTATTAACCCAATTCCAGGATGTTTTTGCATGGTCTCATGAAGACATGGTGGGTTTGTCCACCCGACATTGTTCTTCATCATCGCCTTCCCATTAAGGAGGATTCAAGCCGCTTAGTGTAAGCTCAAAGCGATTGAAACCCGAGTGGAGTTTAAAAGTCAAAGAAGAAATTGTGAAACAATTTCAAGTCGGCATTATCATGGTGTCTACATATCCGGAGTGATATATCCAACATTGTTCCCTGCATCTAAACTAGGAGGAAAGGTGCGAGTTTGCGTGATTATCTGGATCCGAATAAAGCTTGCCTTAAAGATAGCTTTCCGCACCTTTTATCCACATTCTCATCGACAATATTGCTTCAAGACGACATGTACTACTCTTTTGCGGATTTTGCTTCACGGGGTACCATCAAATTATAGTTCACCGAGGAAGACCGTGAGAAAACTACTTTCATCACGCCTTGGGGAACTTTTTTGCTACAGACGGTTGTCATTCAAATTTCATCAATGCCGGGCAACCTACCAAATGAAGCTATGATGGCTCTTTTCCATGATTTAATGCACAAAGAGATAGAGATCTATGTGGATGACATCATCATCAAATCCCAAGGGAGGAAGACCACTTAGACCATCTCAAAAAGTTATTCAACAAAGTCATGTAAGTACAACTTGAAGTTAAATCCAAACCAAGTGCGCTTTGGTGTCAAATCGTGCAAGTTGCTAGGTTTCCTAGTCACCACAAAGGGATTGAACTCGATCCTACCAAAATCCAGCCATCAAGGAAATGCCCATTCCTCGCATGCAGAAAGGAAATACGGAGATTTTTGGGAAGAATCAACTTCATTAGCAGATTTATCTCTCAACTCACAAAGAACTCCGTGAGCCCATCTTCAAGCTATTAAGGAAGAACTCCTCCATGAAATGGAATGATGAGTGCCAGAAAGCCTTCCTTACCATTAAAGAGTAGTTGGTTAACGCTCCTATTTTGGTACCTCCCATGGATGATGTTCCCCTATTTATGTACCTGTCCATTAATGATAATGCCATGGGTCGTATTTGAGGGCAAAAAAGACAATAGAGGCCAAGAACGAGCTATCTATTACCTCAAAGAAAAGATTCAAAGATCGTGGACACAAGTACACTCGATTGAGAAGACTTGTTGTGCTTTAGCATGGGCTTCCATGAGGTTACATCATTACCTCCATGGTCACACCACCCATCTCATATCCCGCGTGGATCCTCTCAAGTATGTGTTCAGTAAGCCCATATAATAAATTGTCGACTTTCCGATGGCGCTTGATCCTACAAAGAATTGGACATCGCCTACACGACGCAAAAAGTCTATCTAAAGGTCAAGGAATTGCGGATCAACCGCCACCGCACTGCAGGGATTACAAACCTTTAGAAACATACTTCCCGATGAAGGGGTAATGACAGCTTAAAGAACACCATCAAGATAATGCATTCCATACATGGAAAATGTATTTTGATGGAGTCATAACGCAGAAGGCTCTGAGCCGAGCGCTTCTAATCTCCCAGAAGGAGAGCAGATCCCGTCATCAGCCAAATTGTAGTTTGTCAGCACCAACAACACAGCTGAGTATGAAGGCTGTATCATGGGGATAAAACTTGCCCGTTCAATGGGTATCAGTCGGTTAACTGTCTTTGGGGATTCTGAATTGGTAATCAAGAAATCCACGAGAATCTATCAAACCAAAGAATTACATTTGCTGCCTTACCATCGGCAAGTTATACAGATGGCTTTGGAGTTCGAAGAAATCTCCTTTCTACACATTCCTCAGAATAGTAATGATTTTGCGGATGCACTAGAAACGTTGTCCTCCTTGATTCACATACCTGACAAGGAAAACATGCCAAACATCACATTTGCCCTGCAAAAGGCCCCAGTTTATGGGAAGTACGTTGGAGAAGTATCGAATGAGCTACCTCCCATCCACCACCCTTGGAATCAGCATATCAAGGAGTATCTGCGAGATGGATCTACACCCGCTGAGGCGAGTCTAACTGAGAAGAGGCAGATCCATCGACTTGCTATGAAATTCTACCTGAGTGGAGATGTACTCTACAAGAGAGATGCAGGATTAGGTCTCCTCAGATGTCTGGACAAAGACCAAGCTCAGAGGCTCATGGATGAAATCCATGGTAGAGTATGTGGCCCACACATGAGCGGCCCCTTACTTGTCAAGAAAATCCTCAGAACAGGGCATTATTGGCTAACACTCAAAGCTAACTGTGATGATCACGTTAAGAGGTGCTATCAATGCCAAATTCATGGGAATGCTATCCACGCCCCTCCAAGGGAACTCCACAATATGAGTTCACCATGGCCCTTCCCAATGTGGGGAATAGACGTGATCGGGCCCATCGAGCCCGAAGCCAGTAATGGACATCGATTCATATTCACCATGATCGATTACTTCACCAAGTGGGTAGAAGTAGCCTCCTTCCCCAAGGTTACCGAAGAATTCATCATTGCTTTCATCAGAAATAATGTAGTCTGTCGTTTTGGACAACCAGATGTCATTGTGTCGGACAATGCTAAGAACCTTAACAACAAAATGATGGAGGAATTATGCAATAAATTCCACATCAAACACCTTAACTCCATCATCTACCGTCCAAAGATGAATAGTACTGTTGAAGCGGCTAATAAAAATATAAAGAAGATCATGCAGAAAATGTCCACCAATCACAAAGGATGGCCTGACCTCTTGCCTCTGACTTTATTAGCCTACAGAACTTCCATGTGTACTTCCACTGGGGCAACCCCCTACTCATTAGCCTATGGGATGGAAACAGTGCTCCCCATAGAGGTGGTAATGGAATCCCTCAGAGTGTTGATGGATTCTCAGTTGGATGAAGACCAATGGGTACAAGAAAGGTATCACCAATTGTCTTTGATAGACGAAAGATGAACCGCGGTAATCTTCCATGGTCAATTATATCAGCAAAGGATCGCACGATCCTACAACAGAAAAGTCCGACTATGGCAATTCAAATAATATGACTTGGTTTTGAAGAAGATCATTGACAACCAAGATCAATCTAAGGGAAAATTCACTCCTAACAGGGAAAGCCCATTTGTTGTCAAAGAAGTATTGACAAGAGGTGCTCTCAGACTACAGGAAATGAATGGCGATGAATTTCAACAGCTTATCAACTCGGACACCGTGACACGTTACTATGTCTGAAGTTAACATCAAACAAACATCCTAGTATTAATCATCCAATCACCAATCATTCCGGTTTTTAACCCTCTTTTTACAAACTCTTCTACCCCTCGGGGAAACATACACTTCAAACCAGCAGCCTGGTTTCACCATACTTCGAGCCAGTAGCCTGGTCTCACCTTACTTGGAACTAGCAGCCTGGTTTCACCTCATTTCAAACCTTCCATACAATTTAGGTTATCTTACACACGAGATTGAACCTTTCACACCTGCAGTTTATCCTAAATACGGGATTAAACTTTTCTACGCTTGCAGTTTGTCCTGAAAATAGGATTAAACTTTTTCCACATCTCGCAGCTTTGTCCCCATTATGGGATCAAACTTTCTTCTCCCCGCAAAGATAGCTTGCATGACGGATTCACACTTCTCTTTGGTCATGATTCGTCTCCGAGGGGACTTAACTACGCCGGCCGATCTCTCCCCGATACACGGGAGTACGTAGGCAACCATATTCTATATGGCCCTTGGCCATAATAAAACAAAAAAAAAACAAAAACATTTCTACCCTTTTCTACAAAAAAAAAAACAATAAAAACATTTCTACACCCATCCGCTTTCACATTCAAATAAAACCTCTTACACCGTGTTCAACTATGCAGACTTGATCTCATGTTCAATAGAGTACGTAGGCAGCCATTTATGGTTCAGTCTAACCCCTACCAGAACAAAAATGCTTGTCACACAGTACTGGGATCAACCTTCAATCCACCACATTTCATTGGCTTCAGACCAAGGGGATGGAATTACCCAACCTCTCTTCACAAATAGGAGATTCAGTGACCATCTAAGTGGGGGTTGTGCCTCAAAGATGGAATTAACTAGGCTTCTCACAAATGGAAGTACTGGTGACCATCTGTGGTGCGGTCAATCTCAAAGAGGAAAAGCCACACTCCTCTCCACAGTTTCATACAAAAACCAGTCCCAAGACACCAAAGATGGTAAGGATACATACAAATCAATGATCCATTCTGAGAAATCCTACGATGGCTTAATGTGCATATATTAAGGACAAGTTCAGAATGCATCAAGATCACAAGCCCTGAAGAAACAGGCAAATATCAAGCAAATATCATGGCACAACTGAAAGGGAAGTAAATTAAAATATATTTCTCTACCATATATAATACTGTTTGATATATACATATGCGATGTACATGATAAAATGGCTAAGCTAGTCTGTGCAGGAAAATAAAAAGCTATCTACGGATCTGTGTCTATGCGGACTATCACATCTAACATAGAATCCCTCTCTGAAGACGAAGGTAAAGCTGCAAGCTCCTGTCCGAGGGTATCTACACGAGCTAGAAAATCTGAGGTTGACTGCATGATGGCATGATGCTCATCTATGTATGCACTCATATCGGTAAGAATGCCAGTCGTCTGGGATCTCACAGAAGTACTGTCTGCAATGGCCACATCCCTAGCATATAGGGCAGCATCCCTCTCCATGATCAATGCATCTCTGGCTAATCTAGCCTCATCCCTCTCTAACAGAGCGGCGTCTCTCCCATCAAGAGCTGTCAACATCGTGGCCCTAGCCTGATCTCTCTTATAGGTCATCAGATGTAAGCTCTGCTCCTAATACTATGCTAAATACTGAGTAACAGTGGCACTCAGAGTGGGAGAATCCATTACATATGCTGGTAGCCCAGCAGTCAAGTCGCCATCGATGGAAATGTCAGCCTCCTCCATAGGCTCCTCATCGTCGGACTCAATATCCTGCACTGTGGATACTACCATAGTCGATGCAGTCTCTGTCTCCATCCATGCGGAATACTCTGTAGAATAACCTGGATGACTGACAGAAAACTCAGCTAGCTCTCATTGATCCCAACAGGCATACAACCTGGACCTCTCTGCTGATGATAGGTGACGAGAAGCAAAGCGCTGACTCACCGCCCCCTCAAATGGATGGAAATCTTGAAACTGATCAAACTGACACATCACGGCCAGTGGGTGGTAGGTGATCATCCCTCTCAAACTAGTGAGAGGAAGATAATCCATGCCTGGAGCATGAGTAATCAAGCTGTAGGGTGAGCTAAGCCCTGTACACAGCAATATAGCGAATGGATCTCCAATCCCTGCAAGGAAAGCTGACCAAGATGAAACATCTATACACTCTGTAGGCTGGAAGGAGTATGACATGACTATATCATGGGTGAAGCAATATCCATGCCGTCTGAATGTACCAATCGGTCCCAAGTGTGACATAAACCACACATATAGCATGACCGAGCTACCTATGAACACACCTCGCCGGAAAAGTGCAAGAAGATGTAGTCGACCTCGTAGTCTCTCGCGATAATCATCCAGACGATGATGGTACGACCTCCTCTAAGAGCTCTTACTACCATAATGACCCCGATGTCCAACTCATCCATGTACCGTGGCATGTAGACGTATGACAATACACACAGTAGCAGTACATCCACTCTGGCTGAACGCCAATAATCCTCCAGCGTGGTAAAATCCCTGGAATGCCCTGTATAACTATCCTCAGAGCCAAATCTGTCAATCAAAAAATGTTGGGATATCACGTGGCTGGATGTAATCTCATCCCGTACCACTCTACGCCTCAAGCCGTGAGGGTCATGAACCGCCACTCATGTCCCCAATCGCCATCTCCACGCAAGGTCCGTCCAATAGCAAAGATCATCAACCGCATGCATACTCCTCCGTAGTAGAGTCAACTCCTCGGGTCCCAAATTGAAAACTCCGTCTGTCTCTGCATCTCAAAGGTTTCAAAGATACCCTCTATGAACCCCGTGGGAACTCTCAAACATCAACATGGTCATAGTGTGCTACAACAAATGATCTACAATCACCTTCGTCTCTGTGGTGACATACTATCATACCATGAGCAAGATACCGATGCCACCAAAATGGTGGGGTATGATCAATACTACTAACTATCGAAGAAGACATCCAGACGGCCGTGGTCATAAGATCATCCAGGTCAATGTCAATATCTCTGGACATACATACATATGTATAACATAATAACATGTATGATACAATAGATGGCAATATGATATAGGGAATGGAAAACTGTATATACATTCCTAAGTATATCATCATATAATACATCTCTATAAGGCTAAAATACATGGAAATGGGGCGAGGCTACCCAACAACATCTAACAGAGGCCTATCAAAAGATATAACGAGAATGGGTCGAAGCTACCCAGCAGCTAACAGAGGCCTATCAAAAGAGATAACGAGAAATATACATCAGAAGAAGTCAATGGTATCAATGTCCACATCGTCGATCCTGTCCATCTGATGTAACTCCTCTTGAGTCACAGGATCTCTATTTACAGGGATGTCAGGCCTATATAAAGGAGGATCTATACTGGCAAAGCCATATGGGTCACCTGAGGGGCCAGCGCCAGAGCTGGAAGGATTAAAAGTATCTGCCTCTGAAGGATCTCTACCCAAATGCCGGATAAAGAAATGTGCCCATCCAACCGCCGTCAAATCACAATCTGCGGTCACATGAGTCGATCTCTAACACAGGCTAGCCAATCCATCATCATCACGGATCATGGAACCATATCCCCCAAAAATTGTGTTGCGCGGGTCTGAGCTCCAATGGTATGAGGGAACCACCAATGCTAGAACATCTCCTGAGTGCAGGGGCCCTCTGATAATGTTTAACCGTCAATCCCCAGTAATGGGATATCAGTGACGGGTGACTGCGAAACAGGCCAATAACGCCTGGCAGGAGGCAGGATCGGCATGTAAATCTCTCATGTAGTGCTCCTGATAGCACGCTCTCCTAAGTAGAGCTCCCATCCTCCATCTGTGAAGAGAGGAATCCTACGGGTGGAAATCACGTGCTCGACACCAATCGGGTACCCATCCTCAAATCTAATGCTCAAATGCTCCTCAGAGTAAGGAACCCATGTGATGACATCCGCGATCAATAACTACAGCTGTAGGCGGCAATGGGTGAAACCCGCAACAACAGGGACCTCCGCCAGTATGGAATGATGCCATCTCTGTCCTCGTGGATAGGTATCTAAACCTAACACGCTCACATGACGTAAATATGGAAGCCTCTCATAGGCCCAAAACTGCCAACACAAAGGCAACATCTCATCGTCAACAACGCTCTTAACTCGTATATGGGAAAAGATAAGAGAAATACTCACCAAAGAAAAACGGGTAGAATCCTAACCAAGCCTCTGGCCAAGCCTCGCGATCGCATGCGATTCCCCTAAAGAAGTAGGCAAAGGTGTAGGAACCCCAATCATAGTCTCCTATACTGGCCCACGTGTCGAGTG
Organism: Panax quinquefolius; assembly: GCA_020205615.1. NCBI lineage: Eukaryota > Viridiplantae > Streptophyta > Magnoliopsida > Apiales > Araliaceae > Panax > Panax quinquefolius. The sequence continues at coordinate 118,340,959 of CM035155.1, forward strand.
GCGCCGATCAAAGCGAAGGACACCAGTAAGAGTTATCTGCTATGAAGCGCCCCCTAATGATCATCAGAACAATCGCCAAGAATGCGATCCCTAACTTTTACATCATCGGGTATAGGCTCACTCAACAAATTTCGCCATAGCATCTACGCCAGAGGACCTCAGACGTATAGTCCCGCCTTTTAAGCCCCTCCACCGAACTCCTAACAAGGATCTAACAGCAGTAAGGGTGATATCCGCCGTGCAAGGAATCAGATCCCCTTTAAACTCCATACCTATGATAAATCGTCAATCCATTGGCGTCATCTTCACCTCACAGTCCAGCAAATGGAGTGACTGAGTCTGGTGAAACCAGCGCTCAGACAATGCCCTGAGGTAACCCTAGGGACATCGACGGGGAAGGATGGAAAAGAACCTCTCGAATCCCCAGCCATCTACAATCGCTCTATAGTCATCGTACAAAGCTTGATATATAGAGTGGATGTTGAACCAATTCCTTCAAGGCTGTGTAAAGCCGGGAACCTACATCAAATGCAGATCAACATTAGAACCCTTTACTCCTCATCAATTGGAAACAAGGAAGATTAAGATCTAACTTTATGCCTCGTTTATGTGCAGGTAAACTGAAGGATGCTGACTCAAGTCACCCAGAAGATCTGGGTTCGCCACTTGAATACTTGGCAACTCCCTACGGGGAACACGTGTAGTAGGAGCAGGAACCTCAACTGGTACATCCTCCTCCTCTTCTTTGACATCTGGCACTTCAACCCGGATAGATTTAATCACCGCCCCACCAAACGATTTAGGCTATCTAACGTAATCCGGTCGAGGTACTTCGTAAGCCCTCCTCCGTACACCGTAGTGTGGTCATCGCGGAACTACTCTACCGATCCAGATCCATAATATCTGAACAACAAGTCTTCAAATCACCTTAGAAAGGGTGTGGTAAAATCTTACTTAGAGCTTTTTAAAATGCATTTTATGACTACATGCATGCATGCATTATTTTAACATACATCTACAGTAGAGTTAAAAATGCATGACTACCCAATGCTTACATTTTGGGAAAATTTTGCCATAGCCCCCTTTGTAAATGGAACTATCCACATGCACATAGGCATGACTAGGTGGCCATTCAGTAGCACACCTACCAACAGTCATATACATCCTACATGCATCACAGTATAAAATCCATAAGTGTAATCTAATTACTGTGGTTATTTTACTTTTCTACCTTTACTCATTTGTCCTCAAATAGATAAGAAATGATGCAGAAAAGGTGCCAATTGATCGCTTCAAAAGTTAAATTTTTTCACATCATTATGTTCAGCATGGTTTAATACGAACATTTACTATGTTGAATATTTTTTTATCAAATCATATCAGCATGCATATTCACTACTATGATACTAAATGCATTTCATGTGATAAGTCATTTTCCAATGGATAGAAACTGGAAAATAATACATGCATATGTTACCAGGACAGTGAAGAACACTTGTACAGTGGTAGAATATGTTGAAAGTTGCTTGAACTCAACAGTCCAAGAAAAGCTCTCGATTTCCTTCACGCAGCAAATTTGAAAATGACTTATGAAAAGCAACCCAGGGCTTTGATAGCCACGGTTGGCCATCAGAGTCCACCATGCGCTGCAGTGTACTTGCGACACTTCTATATATGGGTCCAACACCTCCAGCTCACTCCAGTTAGAGTTGCAAAGGAGGTCTCGTAAGCTGAAAAGGCCAAATCAGGAGTAAAAATACTACGCGATTGAGCGAAATAGCCTAAAATCCTGGTGTTCATGGGTCAAACTCTGGGTCCATATGTCACACATTGGTATTCGCCTACATACAAGGTACTATACCAGTGGCCTCAGCTTTCACAAATCATGCTCGATAATACCTCACAAGGTCCGATGTCACAAGATAGGTCAAGCAAATTTCGACCTTCCCTACGGGGTTACAACGCCTGCGTTACAAAGTTATTATGAATTAAAGACGATATCCCCAATGGGGTTACAACGCACGGTTACTTAACATCTACGTATCCCAAATGGGTTACAACACAATTCAACCATTGATACACAAATCAATAAAGGTCAAGAAACCTTGACGTTATTTCAGCTGGTGGCAATTAACCCATCGAAGCAACGTATCCATATCTATGTATCCCCTGCGGGGGTCACAACGCGATGCAACCGTTGATATACGCGTCAACGAAGGTCAAGCAGCCTTGACACACTCCCCAAAAAGGGTCACAATGTAATGAAACCATTGATACACACATCAATGAAGGTCAAATAGCCTTAACAATTTGCCTAGCAGGGATCTATCCGGTGATACATACACCAGCGAAGGTCGAGCAACCTTGACAAATATATACTGTTGGCAGTAACTCTGACAAGATGGTGGGATATGTTATACACATCCTCAAACAGGCAAGCTTTCTCCCAACAGATCTCTTGTACACAAGAGGCACCTCTATGGAGTAGAAGTCTGTGTCTAGGATTCATGACTTTGGTGATAGCCCCAACGTCAACATCCTCGAAGACTTGGATCGCACGTCCAAGACATCACCGATTGTCATCCCAACAGATTAACGGGAACCGACAATCATCTCATCATACATTTGCATCATGTTGTCACGCACATATAGCATCATCATGTTTATCTCGTTGCATTTCAAGTGTTTAGATTCTTTATCCTATCCATGCCTCAGCATTGCATGAATATGATAAAGAGTAAAATTTTCACTCAAAATTTTTTCACACCTCATTACTAACATTGTAGGAGGGCAGAATCATCTTTCGGAGATAACCCTGGAAGACAACTCATAATCCATGTTGGATACTACCGAAACATCATTCTTAACCCCAGGACACACACCGGGAGTATCATACTCAACCCCGGAACACACACCAAGAAAATCATTTCAAACCTCGGAGATAACCCCGAGTTTCATCTTTGGCAATAACCCTAATGAATGTCATTGCAGTTCCGGTGATAACCCCGGAAATGCTTGTTTCAAATATGACCAGCTTCAATCTCAGACCTCCTGTTGAGGCACTAATATCGCAAACTCGGAGCTAACATCGGGAAGACATGCACCCTCGCAGATGACATTGCGGTATTCAAACACTTGCAGCAGTCCAATCTCAGATATAACCCTGAGCAACGTCTACTTTCAACTCAAATCGGCGATAACAACGATGAGGAGTTTAACGTCATCTTGCTACCTCAAACACCTGTGCATCCTCTCAACATTTCATACATACATACATACATACATACAATAATGTCCTTCAAGAACCAGGGAGTTCCAATCCCGAGTGACTATTGCACGTGGCAGCACACCAGATAGAATTTGAAGCTTGAAGTTCATGGGCATGGTCCCATCTTCTTAACTTCTTATAACCTCTAATCCCATGTCATTGCATAACTATCGACACAAGCAGTTCGAAGAAGGTCTTACATACCTCGTTCGGATGCTCGGATTGAAGTTCTGCAAGTTCGAGCAGACATCACAGTGCACGAGTGTCCATTTAGAGTCATAGAAGCATGCATTGGCAGCCCACTGTAAGCCTTTTAACACTCTATAAAGCCTTTCTCTTCATTTTTGCACACACTATTCTACACATTTTTTTAAGTTATGTTATATAGCGTATGCTTTTCCCATTTAGGACTTCGATCCATGATTTTCATTTTTGTTTGTATATATATATATATATATATATATATATATATATATGTATATATTTTATATATGGACTAACATTATCGAGTTATGCCTCGATTGAGCCTACACTTATGTCCTGAGAGCGTTTACTTACTTATATATATATATATATATATATAAATTGCTTTATATATCTCGATGAGCCCGGATTTTTACATCCTAGCGCTTACTTCGCTTATATATATATATATATATATTACATTTCTGCACAGCCCGGAGTTTACTTGAGGCCTTTTATTTTTATTTACATTCGGTCTCACCTTGAGTTTACTTATGGCGGTTGATCGCATTTATCGCTTTATTTACATTTACATTCCCCCATGGAGTCACTTCGTGGTGGTTAATCATGTCCATATATATATATATATATATATATATATATATATATATATATTTACCGCTTATATATATTTACATTTCCGATCCCCCATGGAGTTGCTTCATGGTGGTTGATCATGCACACATATATATATATATATTGCTTTTATATATATAACTGCTTACTGGTTTTCATACAAACTGCAGTATCATGTGAGCATAGGAATCATGTGATCACAGATTCAGTCCACTGAATCTAGATTCGGTTCCCATGATGGACCTTTTTCAACTGTAAGCAGCTTGTACATTATTGACAGTGTACGATTTTCCTTAGATTGCTATCATGCCCATGAAGAGTTTCTAAGATCACAGATATTATTTTCTCGAAGATGCTTCGCATCTCGAAAATAAAAGCAAACAGGCCGAACATTTAACAATAAAATGGAAGTATGAAAAGGTCTCAATTTCTATTGAGCACATGGTTTAAAAAACCTCTTTTTATAAAACTTCATTACCATATCTTGCTAAAACTGAATTTTTCTATAAATTCAAACCCTACGTATATAGGTGCGAACACACTACTTTCAAATAATTGCACATTGATCCATACACACACACACACATACACACATTCATATAACAGTTTCTTTGGAAAGTGGCGGTCACCGTGGTAACACAGATGTCCGGGGGTTCCTAACACCTTCCCTCCACATAATCAAGCCCCCGGACCCATAATGAATCTGACAGACCCGTTTAGCAGTGTCAAAACACTGGGTCAATGTGCAAACCTTTTCGGTTGCGTTGGTGCAACCAGTTAAAAACACCAACTGACGACTCTTAACAGTCCATCGTCGACATTACACATGTCGAACCTTTTTCACTTATTTTTTCAAACAAATCTCACATAACAATGAGAACACCAAAAAACAAGTAACGAAAAGGGACAACTAAAAATCTCGACGTCGACAGTTACTATTCCCGAAGTACTATTCACTCGAGTACTATTCACCTGGGGTACTATTCATGATAAAAATTTATTTGTTTTCGGTCCAAATTATTTTTGGTACAATATTATTCTTGAATTTTACTCCACAAAGCCGTATCATGTTGACAATTTGGATGTTATTGATTTCTGGATAAATTAAATTATAAATCTTTAAAAATTTATCCTTGAACTTGTTTTATTGAATTCTTATATCATTGTCATCATTCCCATGTTTATATTATATTGAAAGTCATCTGTGGCCTGTAGTGCATAGAAGGACTTGGTATGATTATAACCAGGGATTATTCGGTATAATTATGACCGTAATGTTACAAATGATGTGGTAAAAGTCCTCATTGGCCCGAAGTGCATTGATGGACAGTTGTTTGCATGATCATAACCATTGATGAATACACGAATATCTTTGGCCTATAGTGCATAGATAATTTGTTGTCGTGATACTAGAGAATATCCTTGGCCGTAGTGCAGGGGTGATTCGATTATGTGGATTATTTATTAAGCTGAGTCTCAGCGATAAAAGTGATGAAAAACCTTTTAAATCATAGAAGATAGTAGATTTTATTCTCTACTTGGCTCTTCTAATTGATTGCTTGTTCCACTGCAGTTAAACTTAATGTTTGTTATATTTTATCAGTTTAACACTGTTGAAGGCTAATGATAAATTATTCTGCATTATCTTAGTCATAATATTTCTTACTGGGCTAGTTGAGCTCACCCTTTTGCTTTCATTGTCCTCTTCAGGAAATGAGAACGTAGTTGGGACTAGTCGGGGAACGGAGTGACGGTCTAGATGATAACTTTAGTAGTCCTTACTATTCTATGAAATAGTACGATAATAAATGTATTGAGGACTCCATTTGAGTTGAATACTGTCTAGATGACAATATTCGTTTTAAAACTCTCCGTTTATGTTTTGTCGTATTTTACACGACAGTTGTATTATTAAGTTGTATTTGAATTTTGTACCATGTATTTGACGACTCAAGATGGGTGATGTATACCTATTTTGGGGGCATCACACAATTTATGTTTATATCTTCCGCAATAGTTATAGAAATAGAATTAGCATACCAAGATCCGTGGTGATTTGGGACCCGGATTTGGGGATGCTACAGTTGGTATCTGATAAGTTGATTTTATACCTACTTATCCGGTATCTTTTACTTGAATTAGTTGCTTGTATTCATTTTTCTTAGTTACTTTTCATGTATTTTGTATTTATTTTGTAGGTCTTATGTTTGGGAGCGGTGTGAGCGACTATTGGTAAGGAAAAGCAAGGAAAATGCAAAGAAAAGCAATCCGGACATCATTTGGGCTTTCATGTTTACTTCATGTTCTTGGTTTGGAACTCAGCTTACATTGTAGAGCATCTTCGTAGCTTTTCGGAACATCTTGAATCGTTCTAATCAAAGTTCGGATGCAAGAGTTATGATCTTTGTACCAACGGACGTCAAACTTCACTGTTTTGGTTGGCCATTTTCATAGCAGTCTCTCCCAGCCCAATTGTAACCTTCATCCGGCCAGAATTTCTCAATCATCAAAAAATTAAAGTTGTAGAGCTCGTCGATATCTTCGATTTGATAGGTGGTAGGCCCCGTAACTCTTTCCGGATCAAAAGTTATGACCATTTTACCAGAGGACACTGCAGTAGAAAATGGACCGCGCGGGCGCGCGAATTTGTAGTGCATTTCCCACGTGGCGCTACCGACCACGAGCCAAAAACGTGCTTTTTGCTTGAGTGCGGCCGCCCCAACTTCAAAGCAATTCTGCTGCGGCCGCGACTTTCTGGGTGTTGACCAAAGTTGACTTTTTATTAAACAGTGCAATTGAAGCGTGATTTGGAGAGGGGTTCAACTAGGGCTTATACATTAGACGTATTTTCATTATGTAAAACATATTCCACCCCTTGGGGGCTCAAGCTACTGCTATTTTCTTTCTTCACTTTGGAATAATTAGATTAGAGTAGTGATTTCTAGAGTTGATTAGATTGAAGACTTGAAGCGATTGGAAAGCATTGGAGATTCAACCTTGGATCAAGAGAATAGATTTGCACTACTATTCACTATTCTTACTCTCTCTTTGATTCCTAATTGTATCTTATGATGTGTCTTCAATATGTGGATGATAGTATTGATTAAATTATGATTTAAATTATATTCTGAGATTGCAATGGAGTCTATGGATTAGTTTAATTTAATATATTTCATTGTTAGCTTTATTGATTGCTATAGGATTGTCTATTAAGATTCATGCTTATTTGCTTAGTTGATTGGCCATCAATTACTGTGATAACCCATATGAACTTGAAAGACAAAGTATGAGTTTAGATATGATCTTGATAGCTTATGATTGTATATTCTACACTGTGTTGGGATGTATGATTTGCGCTTAGGATAGACATATACCGAAGCACCATTTGTAGTCAATTGAGAACTTGGGCTTAAACCCTAATTATTTATAAATCACATAGACATATAGTGATTTAGATAATGTGGGTGTTTATGTGTATTCTATAAACTATGGATTATATGTGATATGGGTATGGTACATTGAGAGGTGGCTATACTTTACTTTCGTGTTTTCGACTAACAATCCGATACAATTAGTTTGGCTTAACATGAAATGTGTGGATTTGAATGAGTCAATAGATGAAATTGTAATCTCAGGTCTTCATTATCTAGTCTCACTTTAGAAGTAGTTAGGTTTATTTAATTTCATAGTTTAAATATAAAATATAATATCATTCGTTTAAATAATACTGAAATGGTTATGGGCTAGTGCTTGGTAAACTTTATTAGATAATTCTCCGTGTTAACGATAATTTACTTACTCTTTATTACTTGTTGACCGTGTATACTTGCACGCATATATTGATCGGTAAAACGACCAACAAGTTTTTGGCGCCTCTGCCGAGGAATTATTTTAATAATTTTTTCAAACATTAATTTCAATCAAATTAGTCTTAATTTAAACATTTTATTTTATTTTAATTCTCTTCCTATATTTCTCTCTTTTCAGGTACCATGGGTGACTTTTCTTATCAATGGCCTTATGTAAATAGGACTCAACCAAGGGACATAAGCATTGAGGGAGACAATGTATTTTCTACATTGTCAGCACAAATTGCAACACTTTCGGAGAGGTTGGATATTCTTGCAGCCCAACGCACTCGAGAGATAGTAGTTACATGTGAATACTGTGCTAGCGAGCATCCGAGTTATCAGTGCAACATCAAGGTTGGACAAGTGCAGTTTGGGGGTGATTTCTTCAACAACGATGTTTATCTTGATTATCAACAAGGTTGGGGGTATCACCCAGATTATGAATGGGGTTATAACTATCAAGATCAATACTGCATCTTAAGTCCAACATATCCATCAGATTTCTCATATCCACCTCCAGTGCAACAAGAAGAAAATTCAGAGTAGAAGGAATTCATGTCAAAAAGCATAGCAGACCATGAAGAGATGATGATGAGTCAGGAGTTATCAAGCCAAAATCTTAACAAACAGATGGAACAACTCATTAATTCGTCAATGAATGGTCCTCAATACTTGGATTTTGAAACTGAGAAAGATAATTCAAGACTGGAGGACTTGTGGTTAAAATTTATAGCATCAACTGAGGAGAAGATGATTGAGCAAGAGAGGACAATTCAAAATCTTTAGAATCAGATGGAGCAAATGTTCGAAGCCTTGAACAATCGCCCTCCAAACAATTGGTGCTATGACATGCACGATGAAACTGATGGAGAGCCAGAAGTGTGCATGCCACGGAATGAACTGAAAGGAGTGGACAGAGAGGAGACAACTGGGGGTATGGAAAATGAAGAACATGAGCTGACTTGTATAATACCCCAAGTGCATTCTCAATTAGAGTTGAAAAATTCAGTGAACTTTGCACACCCATGTCCCCTTGGTAGTCACGTCCAAAGCAATAATTTTTGCGATTATGAGGCCTCTTCTAAACCATGATGGGCTGAGGAAAAGATAATAGATGAAGAAAATCCCGTTGTATCTTTCATGCCTCAATGCAAAAATCTATTCACAGATACAACGGGAGAGGCACCTGGCATTGCAATGGAACTAGGGACATCATGTACAGGAAATATGCTAGGTGGCTTCAATTCACAGACTCTCATGATGGGGAACCTACCTACATACATTGTCGTTCTAATGGATGGAGGGTTCCTAGCTTATCGTAGAGGAATTGGATAACAGTGTCAAGAAAAGAGTCCAGCTAACGGACTATAAACCAAGCGCTCGATGGGAGGCACCCCATCCAATCTTTCTCCCTCCTTGTTTAATTCTTATTTACATTTCCATATTTAGTAGATGTTAGATAGTAGTAAATCTTAATAATAGTTTTATTGTTTCTCCTCTCAGGTTCAATCCAATTGCTATAAGCATTCAAGATCAAACACAAGTCATAAATTTGAAGCTGCCAGAGTATGTGGTCGCGCGGTGGCGCATACTTCTGAAGCCAAACACCGCACAACCGCCGTAGCTTCGATCACACAAAAAAAAAATTGCTAAATTTTTAGAATTTCTGACTCAAGCATTCGGACAATTAGAAGCCCACACTCAGTCTCCAACTATAGAATATCTCAAACCCAATGTAGAATATACACTCAGTCTAAATTTGATAGATTTTTGAATTTGGTTGATATCTTGAGCTTAGTTATAATTTTATACATGATATAATTCATGCGTGTTGTTTAGATGTTACCAGGTAGCACGACAATGTTCCTTTTTGCTTGTGAGTTAAGATTAGCATGCTTGTTTTCTGAGTATAAAATGTTATTTTTAAAGATGGAATTGTGTATAAAGTAGACATAGACTATGAAAACTTATATACTCAAACTTTGGGAGCACATTGGTATGCTTGCTATTGGGACAAGATGGAGCGTAAAACGCACTCGTTTAAATGGAAATGGAAAGTGAGATGGAGCGTATAACGCACTCGCTATATACATATAAAAAAAATCAATAAACACTGCGAGAAAGTGCAAAAATCGACCTCGTGAGTAAAAATAAAGCAGAATAAGCCCATTGTTGAACCTTAGTTTGTATTGATGTGTTGGAGTAGTTGATGTCTCATTAGTATATGCAGTTTTTGATTTAAACTTCAATTTTCTGTCTTAAGCAATTTAGTATGTGGTATCTTCACCTTTGTCAAGCTTATCTGTGAACGCATCACACACACACAACATCTTTATAGCAGGTTAGGATTATCTAATTGTATGTCATTATGCCTTTAGCTTAGTTTGATGCTTCGTTCTTGAATCTTGATATTTCTCTGAGGCATGTCTCACTGGAATTCATAACATGGCTTGAAATCTGGGGATTCATTGTCATAGTAGCGTAGCTTGCATAGCATGTAGATTGCATTATATTGTGTTGCTTGAGGACAAGCAACGGTTTAAGTTCGGGGGTATTTGATAAGTTGATTTTATACCTACTTATCCGGTATATTTTACTTGAATTAGTTGCTTATATTCATGTTTCTTAGTTACTTTTCATGCATTTTGTGTTTATTTTGTAGATCTTATGTTTGGGAGCGGTGTGAGCGACTACTGGTAAGGAAAAGCAAGGAAAATGCAAAGAAAAACAATCCAGAAATCATTTGGGCTTTCATGTTTACTTCATGTTCTTGGTTTGGAACTCATCTTACATTGTAGAGCGTCTTCGTAGCTTTTCGGAACATCTTGAATCGTTCTAATCGGAGTTCGGATGCAAGAGTTATGATCTTTGTACCAACGGACGTCAAACTTCGTTGTTTTGGTTGGCCATTTTCATAGCAGTCCCTTCCAGCCCAAGTTCAGCCTTCATCCGGCCAGAATTTCTCAATCATCAAAAAATTAAAGTTGTAGAGCTCGTCGATATCTTCGATTTGATAGGTGACAGGCCCCGAAACTCTTCCCGAATCAAAAGTTATGGTCATTTTACCAGAGGACACTGCATTAGAAAATGGACCGCGCGGGCGCGCGAATTTGTAGTTCATTTCCCGTGCGACTGCGCACGACCCTGGAGACAAAAAACGTGATTTTTTGCATGAGCGCGGCCACGCCCAACTTCAGGCCAATTCCTGCGCAGTCGCGCGACTTCGGGTGTTGACCAAAGTAGACTTTTCATTAAACAGTGCAATTGAAGCGTGATTTGGAGAGGGGTTCAATTAGGGCTTATACATTAGACGTATTTTCATTATGTAAAACATATTCCACCCCTTGAGGGCTCAAGCTACTGCTATTTTCTTTCTTCACTTTGGAATGATTAGATTAGAGTTGTGATTTCTAGAGTTGATTAGATTGAAGACTTGAAGTGATTGGAAAGCATTGGAGATTCAACCTTCAATCAAGAGAATAGATTTGCACTACTATTCTCTATTCTTACTCTTTCTTTGATTCCTAATTGTATCTTATGATGTGTCTTCAATATGTGGATGATAGTATTAATTCAATTATGATTTAAATTCTATTCTGAGATTGCAATGGAGTCTATGGAATAGTTTAATCTGATATATTTCATTGTTAGCTTTATTGATTGCTATAGGATTGTCTATTAAGATTCATGCTTATTTGCTTAGTTGATTGGCCATCAATTACTGTGACAACCCATATGAACTTGAAAGACGAAGTATGGGTTTAGATATGATCTTGATAACTTATGATTGTATATTCTACATTGTGTTGGGATGCATGATTTGTGCTTAGGATAAACATATACCGTAGCACCATTCCTAGTCAATTGAGAACTTGGGCTTAAACTGTAAGACCCCGAATTTTATGAAATAAAAGTATTCAATTTTTTTAATTACTATTCATGGTTACTATTCATGAGTTACTATTCATTCACGATTACTATTCACGAGTTTACTATTATTCATGAGTTACTATTCACGAGTTACTATTCACGAGTACTATTCATGAAGCATGATAATTTTTTTTTTTTCGTGAAGAAGGCATTACTCAATAATTGTTACAATAATTCTTTATTCAATATTTTATTTTATTGATTCAATAATTGCTACGTTGATATTTTATATTATTATTGTTTCAATAATTGTCACGTACGATATTTTCCATTATCGAGACAATAATTCATATTATCTGAATAATATTATTGGATAACATTATTGGCAATGCCTAGAAAGTTACTGTCTAAGGAGAGGTTTGGTCACCTAAATTGCGCATGAAGAAGGAGAAATTCTTATTGGAAAGCCCTCTTCTCTGAACCGCACTGGTTGTCAATATTGTGATTATGTAATATTATTTGTGAATAATTAATTATTGATTTTTATGATGAGAAAAATATTAATTTTATGTGGATATAGATGGAGAAAATTTTTAAAGTGACAATTGTTGAAAATTAATATTTTATCTTTTTTTCGATAAAATAATTCATTTAAATATATTATTTTAATAATATATTAATGATGATATTTTTACGATGAATGTGGGATATATGAGTATATGTGGAGGAGAAGTATTTTTGTTACCAAAATATTTAAAACATGTTTTATGTGTCGGTGGACCCCATTTCTTGGTGAAATTTGATTATAGCTTGTAAAAATCGTCCGTTTGTGGATTTCATCAATTTCTATTTGGAATTTGGAAAAACTTTCTTCTGCAAAGTTGTAGAGAATTGAATTTCCTATAAAAACTCGCGTGATTCAATTTTTTGATAAAAGAGCTATTTATTATGAATTATTGAAGTTACGAAGTTCAAATAATTGATTTTGGAAGTTTTATTTATTTTATTAATAAAAACGTTTTTTATATTTTGTGGCCTCATTAAACATGTGCGTAATCAGCTGATTTCAAATGTCTAGAGGTGGGCTTGAAATTTGATAATAATATTATTATTATATTCAATTTTACGCTTTGGTGTTCTAAGTATTTTCCTATAAATAGGGTGCTTAGGTTAGAATTGAAAATCACACCGTAAATCTGAAGTTTTCTCTCTATATTATCGGTATATTCTTGTGAGTATTTTGAGTATACTTTGAGTATTGCTATATACGGTGCAAGTTAGATTCGGCGTTATTCCAATGTAAGTCTTGCTTTTTGAGGTAAGGATAGTAAGGATTTTAAGGGTTATTATGTTTTTAGTTTCGAAATTTTTCTGAACCTTCAAAAATTCTGGAAAAATTTGAAATGATATTTTGATGAGTTTTGTAGAGTGTGTCCAAAATGGCGATATTTGGATGTATAGATTAGGAGTTATGGATTTTATGAGAAAAGACTATTTTAAAAGTAACTATTTATAACTCCTTGTGATTAACTCCAAAATTGATGAAATTTTTATTGGGAGTACATCTATATAATATCAGTATACCGTGTAAATTTCAGAATTTTTGGATAAAATTATAATTTATGATAAATGTTTAAATATTCGATGGTTTTGGCTATATGAAAATAGTAAATGAATTTTTAAAATTTCGAAAAAATATATGTTCAATATGGGACTATGTTATACTAAATTCCAGAAAAAGAAATATTTTTGGAACTGATTTGGTATTTTTCATGAAAATATTCTAGTTATGAGTAAATGAATTAAATATGTTATATGAAGTAAGAAAATTGGAAAATATGATTTTATGGCTTGAGAATCATATATGAGGTATATCTGATTTTTGATGAGGGTTTTGGTTATTGGTGATGAAATCTTATGAGTTTGGCATTTTATGATGATTAAATGCATTAATTAGTAAAGTGTAAACAATTTAATTAAATTGTTTATAAGTTTAAGAAATGATTAAAATATTATTATAATATTAATAATATTAGATTATGAGATTTCTAAATGATTTATAACATTTGGATTAAGGTGTTATAAATATGGATATGAATTTTATTATGAAACTTTATCTTTTAGTGTTGAGGTTACTTATGCGCGATATCTGGTACTTATGTCTGAATCACGGGGGTACTATTCACGACAAATTGGTTTCTTCTTTGACCAAATTATCGTTGATTTATGAATCTTACTCTCTTGAAATTAAAACCATGTTTTGATTATATTATTTTTATATAACATTCTTATAACCCTAATGATAATATTTCTCTTTGACTTGAGTGTAAAGATGGGTAGATTATTGGTATGATCGTGACTATAGGTTCTCTTTGGCCAAGAGGCAAAAGTTGAATTGTTGATTTGGTATGATCATGACCATTGAATTTACAATTGAAATTTTTTAGCTTAAGTGCAAAGGTGAATTGATCAACATGGTTATAATTATTGTTATATAATTTCTGAAATGATTATGTATTTCTTTGATATATGAATATCTTTGGCTCGTAGTTCAAAGATGACTTGTTGATGAATATCTTTTTTGTGGTGCAAAGATGAATTATTGATGAATATCTTTTGCTCGTAATGCAAAGATGACCTGTTGTTGAATATCTTTAGCCTGTAGTGCAAAGATGAATTATTGATGAATATCTTTGGCTCGTAATGCAAAGATGACCTGTTGTTGAATATCTTTAGCCTTGTAGTGCAAAGATGAATTATTGATGAATATCTTTGGCTCGTAATGCAAAGATGACCTGTTGTTGAATATCTTTAGCCTGTAGTGTAAAGATGAACTGTTGATGAATATCTTTGGCCCGTGGTGCAAAGATGAATTTATTAGTATGATTATGAACAGGAACTGTGATTTGGTATAACCATGATATTTGATGTTTCAGGTAAAGACAGGTGATGAAAATTATCTTCGTCCTGGATGAGAAGAGGAATTTAGAATCACAATTATGATTATGAGTTATTCATATGATTGTGGAAAGGAACTGTTGATTGATGTTACAGGGATAAAATATTGTTGGTGGACTTTTAACGTGGAGAAGACAATAGACTTTATAGTCTATTTGACTCTTTTAATGGATTGCTCGTTCCGCTGCAACTATGGTTGAAAAGTTTTATCATCTACCATATGTTCTAAATCTACGATTCATTTCTTGATGAAGACTATTGATAATTTATTTATCTTTAGTCATAATATTCTTTATTGAACTAGTTGTGCTCACCCTTTTGTTTCACAATTCCTTTCGGTGTAATAAAAGTATAAATTTGGGTTGAAGCGGGGATAACAAGGAATAGAATCATGGTCTATAGTTGTTGAGGTTCTCCCAAAGAGTATGAAAATAATTTTATTAAGGGCTTTAGTATGTTGTATTTTATACATCATTTAATAGTTATTTTGGTGAATTAAATAGGGTGAGGCGAACCCAACTTTGGAAGGGTGTTTTGTCACTATCATACAAGATGTCTAATGACATACAAACTCGTGTTATCATAAGACATGGTTGTGCTCATCCACTTCTTTGAGTATATTTACAAGCACTACCTTTATAATCTTGGTGTTTGTTTGGAGTATAATACCCAATTAGAGACAATGGAGATAATGATATGTCAAGAGAAGACTCACCATTGGGAAGAATATGATAGTAATCTTCTCGTTTTTCTTTGGGGTCTATTGGGTCAACCAAGGATAATTCTGTGGCCATATGATATCTACCATAACCTAAAAGCATGGCCTCCCATGTATGAAGGTTTCCTTGAGCACTTCCCAAAGATTCTAATTTCTAAAACAGTTTTTGACTATACCTTTATGTAAGGTGTCATTGTGACGTGCTATAGTTGGTATATATTTGTATCCAAACTCACAGCATATGTGTTGTTGTATTTTGCACGACAATTGTTGTAATAAAGTTGTAGTTGTTTTTCGTACCATATATTTGGCGACTCGAGAATGGGTTGGATGGAATGGACCTATTTTGGGGCGTCACGGTTTATCGTCGAGCTATAAGTAAAGAGCCCCGAGCCTCTCATTGGTGACTTCTGTTGATGGGGGATGCACCGCTTTACTCTCTCGTAGGGGCCGCCGTTTTGAGTGTGGCAAATGATAGGTACCATTGTGAGGTCTTTGTGGTTGAAGCACCATGAGGTCACATTTGGTATCGAGCTATAAGTAAAGAGCCCCGAGCCTCTCGTTGGTGACTTCTGTTGATGGGGATGCACCGGCCGGACTCTCCGTGGGGGGCCGCTTCTGCATGTGGCAAACCGATAGGTATCAATGTGAGGTGCTGACACAAGTTGGTGTCCAGAGTTACATTTGGTATCAGAGCTTAGGGATATGATCTCTGGCGGAGATCGGGATTAGAACTAGGAGGGGAGAGATGAGTAAATTCTTCGCTAGTGTGTCCTACCTAAGCTTATTTGTTGGTCAGTCATAATATCGGGATATTATGTGATATGTTAATTTGTTAAATTAACCCTTGTTTTAAAGCTGTATTCTAGAATGATATCTGAAATACAGGAGATGAGCAATGGAGAAATCATGATGACAGGGGATATAGAATCTGAAATGAAAGCAAGGTATTCTCAACTCTTTGAAATACCGTGCATGTAAATTCGGGGACGAAATTTCATAAGGAGGGGAGATTGTAAGACCCCGAATTTTATGAAATAAAAGTATTCAATTTTTTTAATTATTATTACTATTCATTGAGTTACTATTCAGTTAGTTTACTATTCACGAAGTTATTACTATTCACGAGTTACTATTCACGAGTACTATTCAATGAAGCATGATAATTTTTTTTCGTAAGAAGGCATTACTCAATAATTGTTACGATAATTCTTTGCTCAATATTTTATTTTATTCATTAATAATTACGTTGATATTTTATATTATTATTGTTTCAATAATTATCACGTACGACAAAGATTTTCCATTATCGAGACAATAATTCATATTATCTGAATAATATTATTGGATAACATTATTGGCAATGCCTAGAAAGTTCATCTAAGGAGAGGTTTGGTCACCTAATTAAGGCCAAGATGGGAGAAATTCTTATTGAAAGCCCCTCTTTCTGAGGAACCTGCACAGTTGTCAATATTGTGATTATGTAATATTATTTGTGAATAATTAATTATTGATTTTTATGA
Source organism: Panax quinquefolius (assembly GCA_020205615.1). NCBI lineage: Eukaryota > Viridiplantae > Streptophyta > Magnoliopsida > Apiales > Araliaceae > Panax > Panax quinquefolius. Next base: position 118,357,966 of record CM035155.1, read on the forward strand.
TGAGGAAAATATTAATTTTATGTGGATATAGATGGAGAAAATTTTTAAAGTGACAATTGTTGAAAATTAATATTTTATCTTTTTTTGATAAAATAATTCATTTAAATATATTATTTTAATAATATATTAATGATGATATTTTTACGATGAATGTGGGATATATGAGTATATGTGGAGGAGAAGTATTTTTGTTACCAAAAATATTTAAAACATGTTTTATGTGTCGGTGGACCCCATTTATTGACTGAAATTTGATTATAGCTTGTAAAATCGTCCGTTTGTGGATTTCGGTCAATTTCTATTTGGAATTTGGAAAACCTTTCTTCTGCAAAGTTGTAGAGAATTGAATTTCCTATAAAAACTCACGAGATTCGATTTTTTTTGATAAAAGAGCTATTTATTATGAATTATTGAAGTTCTGAAGTTTTGAAATAATTGATTTTTGGAAGTTTTATTTATTTTTATTAATAAAAACGTTTTTTATATTTTGTGGCCTCATTAAACATGTGCAAAATCAGCTGATTTCAAATGTCTAGAGGTGGGCTTGAAATTTGATAATAATATTATTATTATATTCAATTTTCTGCTTTGGTGTTCTAAGTATTTTCCTATAAATAGGGTGCTTAGGTTAGAATTGAAAATCACACCAGAAACTGAAGTTTTCTCTCTCTATATTATCGAGCGTATTCTTGTGAGTATTTTGAGTATACTTTGAGTATTGCTATACGGTGCAAGTTCGTTCAGCGTTATTCCAATCAGAAGTACTGCTCTTTTGAGGTAAGGGATAGTAAGGGATTTTAAGGGTTATTATGTTTTTAGTTTCGAAATTTTTCTGAACCTTCAAAAATTTTGGAAAAATTTGAAATGATATTTTGATGAGTTTTGTAGAGTGTGTCCAAAAATGGCGATATTTGGATGTATAGATTAGGAGTTATGGATTTTATGAGAAAAGACTATTTTAAAAGTAACTATTTATAACTCCTTGTGATTAACTCCAAAATTGATGAAATTTTTATTGGGAGTACATCTATATAATATCAGTATACCGTGTAAATTTCAGAATTTTTGGATAAAATTATAATTTATGATAAATGTTTAAATATTCGATGGTTTTGGCTATATGAAAAATAGTAAATGAATTTTTAAAATTTCGAAAAAAATATATGTTTAATATGGGACTATGTTATACTAAATTCCAGAAAAGAAATATTTTTGGAACTGATTTGGTATTTTTCATGAAAATATTCTAGTTATGAGTAAATGAATTAAATATGTTATGTGAAGTAAGAAAATTGGAAAATATGATTTTATGGCTTGAGAATCATATATGAGGTATATCTGATTTTTTTGATGAGGGTTTTGGTTATTGGTGATGAAATCTTATGAGTTTGGCATTTTATGATGATTAAATGCATTAATTAGTAAAGTGTAAACAATTTAATTAAATTGTTTATAAGTTTAAGAAATGATTAAAATATTATTATAATATTAATAATATTAGATTATGAGATTTCTAAATGATTTATAACATTTGGATTAAGGTGTTATAAATATGGATATGAATTTTATTATGAAACTTTATCTTTTTAGTGTTGAGGTTACTTATGCGCGTATATCTGGTCTTATGTACGAATCTGAGTCTTATTCACGACAAATTGGTTTCTTCTTTGACCAAATTATCGTTGATTTATGAATCTCGCTCTTGAAATTAAAACCATGTTTTGATTATATTATTTTTATATAACATTCTTATAACCCTAATGATAATATTTCTCTTTGACTTGAGTGTAAAGATGGGTAGATTATTGGTATGATCGTGACTATAGGTTCTCTTTGGCGATGGTGCAAAAGTTGAATTGTTGGTTGGTATGATCATGACCATTGAATTTACAATTGAAATTTTTTAGCTTAAGTGCAAAGGTGAATTGATCAACATGGTTATAATTATTGTTATATAATTTCTGAAATGATTATGTATTTCTTTGATATATGAATATCTTTGGCTCGTAGTTCAAAGATGACTTGTTGATGAATATCTTAGCCTGTAGTGCAAAGATGAATTATTGATGAATATCTTTTGCTCGTAATGCAAAGATGACTGTTGTTGAATATCTTTGCTTTGTAGTGCAAAGATGAATTATTGATGAATATCTTTGGCTCGTAATGCAAAGATGACTTTTGTTGTTGAATATCTTTGCTTTGTAGTGCAAAGATGAATTATTGATGAATATCTTTGGCTCAAGTAATGCAAAGATGACTTTTGTTGTTGAATATCTTTAGCTTTGTAGTGTAAAGATGAACTGTTGATGAATATCTTTGGCCCGTGGTGCAAAGATGAATTTATTAGTATGATTATGAGCAGGCTGTGATTTGGTATAACCATGATATTTGATGTTTCGAGTAAAGACGGTGATGAAAATTATCTTAGCGTCCGGATGAGAAGAGGAATTTAGAATCACAATTATGATTATGAGTTATTATATGATTGTGGAAAGGAACTGTTGATTGATGTTACAGGGATAAAATATTGTTGGTGGACTTTTAACGTGGAGAAGACAATAGACTTTATAGTCTATTTGACTCTTTTAATGGATTGCTCGTTCCGCTGCAACTATGGTTGAAAAGTTTTATCATCTACCATATGTTCTAAATCTCTGATTCGTTACTGATGAAGACTATTGATAATTTATTTATCTTTAGTCATAATATTCTTTATTGAACTAGTTGTGCTCACCCTTTTGTTTCACAATTCCTTTCAGGTAATAAAAGTATAGCTGGGTCGAGCGGGGGATAACAAGGGAATAGAACGGTGGTCTATAGTTGTTGAGGTTCTCCCTAAAGAGTATGAAAATAATTTTATTAAGGGCTTTAGTATGTTGTATTTTATACATCATTTAATAGTTATTTTTGGTGAATTAAATAGGGTGAGGCGAACCCAACTTTGGAAGGGTGTTTTGTCACTATCATACAAGATGTCTAATGACATACAAACTCGTGTTATCATAAGACATGGTTGTGCTCATCCACTTGTTGAGTATATTTACAAGCACTACCTTTATAATCTTGGTGTTTGTTTGGAGTATAATACCCAATTAGAGACAGTGGAGATAATGATATGTCAAGAGAAGACTCACCATTGGGAAGAATATGATAGTAATCTTCTCGTTTTTCTTTGGGGTCTATTGGGTCAACCAAGGATAATTCTGTGGCCATATGATATCTACCATAACCTAAAAGCATGGCCTCCCATGTATGAAGGTTTCCTTGAGCACTTCCCAAAGATTCTAATTTCTAAAACAGTTTTTGACTATACCTTTATGTAAGGTGTCATTGTGACGTCTTCAGATTGGTATATATTTGTATCCAAACTCATAGCATATGTGTTGTTGTATTTTGCCTGACGACAATTGTTGTAATAAAGTTGTAGTTGTTTTCCGTACCATATATTTGGCGACTCGAGAATGGGTTGGATGGAATGGACCTATTTTGGGGGCGTCGCGGTTGGTATCGAGCTATAAGTAAAGAGCCCCGAGCCTCTCATTGGTGACTTCTGTTGATGGGGATGCAAAGCCGGACTCTCTCGTGGGGGACGCCTGCTTTGAGGTGGCAAGCCGATAGATAGTACCATTGTGGTCTTTGTGGTTGAAGCACCATGAGGGTCACAAATGTTTAGTATCGAGCTATAAGTAAAGAGCCCCGAGCCTCTCATTGGTGACTTCACATTGATGGGGGATGCAAAGCCGGACTCTCCGTAGGGGCCCTTGGATTCTGTGATGTAAACCGATAGGTATCAATGTGAGGTCTTGACACGTTGGTGTCGAGTTACATTTAGTATCGTAGCTTAGGGATATGATCTCTGGCGGAGATCGGGATTAGAACTAGGAGGAGAGATGAGTAAATTCTTCGCTAGTGTGTCCTACCTAAGCTTATTTGTTGGTCGGTCATAATATCGGGATATTATGTGATATATTAATTTGTTAAATTAACCCTTGTTTTAAAGTCGTATTCTAGAATGATATCTCAAATACGGGAGATGAAATTTAATGGAGAAATCATGATGACGGGGATATAGAATCAATGAAAGCAAGGTATTCTCAACTCTTTGAAATACCGAGTGCACGTAAAATTTCGGGGGGACGAAATTTCATAAGGAGGGGAGATTGTAAGACCGAATTTTATGAAATAAAAGTATTCAATTTTTTAATTACTATTCATGAGTTACTATTCGGGAGTTACTATTCACGAGTTACTATTCATGAGTTACTATTCACGAGTTACTATTCACGAGTACTATTCATGAAGCATGATAATTTTTTTTTTTTTTAAGAAGGCATTACTCAATAATTGTTACGATAATTCTTTATTCGATATTTTATTGATTCAATAATTGCTTACGTTGATATTTTATATTATTATTGTTTCAATAATTGACACTACACGATATTTTCCATTATCGGACAATAATTCATATTATCTGAATAATATTATTGGATAACATTATTGGCAATGCCTAGAAAGTTACATCTAAGGAGAGGTTTGGTCACCTAATTGCGGCGCATGATGAAGAAATTCTTATTGAAACCCCCTCTCACAGGAATTGCACAGTTGTCAATATTGTGATTACGTAATATTATTTGTGAATAATTAATTATTGATTTATATGATGAGGAAAATATTGATTTTATGTGGATATAGATGGAGAAAATTTTTAAAATGACAATTGTTGAAAATTAATATTTTATCTTTTACGATAAAATAATTCATTTAAATATATTATTTTAATAATATATTAACGGTGATATTTTACAACGAATGTGGGATATATGAGTATCTGAGGAGGAAGAGTATTTTTGTTGCAATAAATGTTTAAAACATGTTAAACATGTCGGTTGGACCCCATTTATTGAATTGAAATTTGATTATAACACAATAAAATCGCTTGGTTTGTGGATTTCGGTCAATTTCTATTTGGAATTTGGAAAAACTTTCTTCTGCAAAGTTGTAGAGAATTGAAATTCCTATAAAAACTCACGAGATTCAAATTTTCTGATGAAAGGGCTATTTATTATGAATTATTGAAGTTCCGAAGCTTCGAAATAATTGATTTTTGGAAGTTTTAAATATTTATATTCACAAAAACGTTTTTTGTGTTTGGTGGGCATCTTTAACACATGTCATGTTGCTGAATTCAGATGTTTGATGCGTAGGAGGATGTAGAAAAAATTATAATATTAATTTATTAAATTTTCTGCTTTGGTGTTCTAAGCAATTTCCTATAAATAGGGTGCTTAGGTTAGAATTGAAAATCACACCAGAAACTAAAGTTTTCTCTCTCTATATTATCGAGTGTATTCTTGTGAGTATTTTGAGTATAGTTTGAGTATTGCTATACGGTGCAAGTCCAAGTCATAGCCTATATCCTGTTTCAATTTAGAAATCTTGATCTTTCGAGGTAAGGGATGTTATTTTCTTCTCGAATGATATTATTTCTTCAATATCATTATCTTTGAAATGTTGATCTGAAGTTTTATCAAATTTGGAACTTTTTCATATCGGGTTACTATTCATGAGTTACTATTCATGAGTTACTATTCACGAGTTACTATTAGCGAGTTTCTTATTCACGAGTTCTTATTCACGAGTACTATTAAATGAAGCGTGAAGATGTTTTGTGGAATTTCTATCTTTTGGTGTTGGAGTTACTATTCACGTATCTGGCACTATTCACGATATCTGACTATTCACGATATCTGGTACTATTCACCTAGAAAAATAAAATTTCTCCTTTTCGTCCAAAACATCTATTACGGATACTAACTCGATTGTATCCATGTTTTGATCATTCTTGAATTTTACACCACTATGATTATTTTTGAGGTATTTTTTTGAACGTGGATAAAACCAAAGTACGAATCCTTAATCCTTAATCCTTAATCCTTGTCATTTTGTTTCAATTGGATTCGTTTCTTTAAAAAATATTTTCATCATCCTCGGTCTTAAATGATGATATTATGGAATATCTTTTGGCTTTAGTGCAAAGATGAATGATTTCTTAAGAATATCTTTGGCTGTAGTGCAAAGATGAATGATTTCTGAAGAATATCTTTGGCCCGTAGTTCAAAGATGAGCAGTGTTTAAATGAACATGACCAATGATGAATATCTTTGGCTTTGTAGTGCAAAGATGAATATTTGATTCGGATGTATATTGATTGATGTTACGAGGGATAAAAGATGAGCGATGAACTTTTAAATTCATACATTGAAGATAGTAGTTTGCATTCTCTACTTAACTCTTCTAATGAATTATTATTTCATTGCGAATATTGATTTAAAATTTGTTGTCTATTGTATTCTATTATATTTTTCCTGTTGAAGACTAACGATAATTTGTTGTATATTATCTTAGTTACAATATTCTTTACTGAGCTAGTTGAGCTCACCCTTTTCCTTTTTGTTCCATTTTTTCTCAGGAGGCGAGAATATAGCGAGTACGAGTCGGGGTATGGAATGAAGGTTTTAGAAAGGATTGTTTAGTAGTCCTCACCATTTTGTAAAATAATGTATCAATAAATGTGATGAGGATTTATTTGAGTATAGATATTGTCTAGAAGATAATATTTGTATTCAAACTCACAGTTTCTTGTTGTAATAATAAAGTTGTAGTTGTTTACATGCCATGTATTGACAACTCGAGAATGGGTGATGTATACCTATTTTGGGGCGTCACAGTTAGTATCGAGCTTAGGGATATGATCTCTGGCGGAGATCGGGGAATAGAACTAGGAGGGAGAGCGAGTAAATCCTTCGCTAGTGTGTCCTACCTAAGCTTATTTGTTAGTTGGTCAAGATATATAGGGATATTATGTGATATATTGATTTCCTTAATTAACCCTTGTTTTATGGCGGTGTTTGAGAATGTCGGCCGAGAATATTAACAATGGAAATGAGGCCGTGGAGATGCAGACTCACCAACGAGGAGAACGTCTGTGCAGTGGCAATGTTCCTCCCGTGAACAACACCATTGAAGCGAGATGATGAGCGAGGGGATGTTTAGAAGTTTTTTGCGATTCATGCAAAATCGAATGAGGAAACTTCGTGTTCAAAATATAGGAGGAAATGATAGCAATTCACGGGTTGTCACGCCCAAGCAGTTCAAAGAGTTGGGACCACGAATTTAAGGAAAACCAGATCCGATCATGCGCGGAAACATGGGTCAAACAAATTACCAAGATATTCGATGTCTTGGGATGCGGAGAAACGAAGGTTCCATTCGCCACCTTTATGTTCCGTGGCGAAGCGCGACTCTTCGGTGGGAGTGCGTGAAGCGTACCCATCCGTACTTTTCGGCATGTCTTGGGAGGCGTTTGAAGCTATTTAATGACAAATACTTTCACGAAAGTGTTAAATCGTATGAAGGAAGTGGAGTTCATCAGATTGGAACAAAACAACATGACGGTGTCTCGATCACGAGGCAAAGTTTGCGAGTTATCCGGTTTGCACCTCATTTGGTGGAGAATGAGGAACGTATGGCGCGGATGTTTCTTAGAGGTTTGAAACCCGGCATACGTCGATATCTCATTTCTCATAAATTTTCTCTTTATTCAGATGTTGTAAATGGGGCTCAATTATTAGAGCGAGATAACGAAAGTACGGTCAATTGAGGACCACAACCGAGATCGTACGAGATAGCGATCAATGCGAGAATAATGATAACCAATGGAGAAAGAAATGACGGACAAAAATGGTTACCAATCTGGTGGTAATCATGGCCATGAAAATAGAAGAAGCGAGTCTGGAGGAGATTTTAAAAAGAGGAGATTTAACAACGACCATGTGAAGACGACAGCATCAGCAGCAACTGGTTCCAAGGGAGGGGAACGACCACCGGTCGTATGCTACAAATGCGAAAAAGAGGGACATATCAGTCCAAACTGCCCACAACAGTTCAAGGTATGCTATAATTGTGGAAAGGAAGGACATATCGCCGAGATTTATGCGGTAGCGAAACCTAGTTCGTGGGAAGCGGCTGACTCAAGATCGTCCCGTAAAAAAAGTCAAAGTCAGCGATTAGGAAGAGCGTTTGTTGTGGTTTGTCATAATGTCGAGGAACCCAAGAGAGGTGATCACGGGTAAGCTATTTATAAATTCTTGCGAAGTTTATACCTTACTTGATCTAGGTCTGCTACCCATTCATTTATCTCTCTGCTTGTGCTCAACGTTTAAACTTGACTCGGAGAAATTAGACTTTGACCTATCTGTGGAAACTCCGTTAGGAGAAACTTTCATCACATCCACTTGTTTATAAATCTTGTTTGATTCAAGTTGGCACCATTACCTTACCTATTGACCTTATCTCTTTAAAGATACTTGCTTTTGATGTGATTTTAGGGATTGATTGGTTAACTACTCATCATGCCAAAATTGATTGTTTTCGTAAGGTTGTTAGTTTTCATATTCCTAACCACTGTTATGCAATTCAAGCAACTAAACCATTAAAATCAATCACCATCATATCTAATCATAAAGCTATTTGTTTATTAAAAAGCGGATGTCAAGCTTTCTTAGCCCATGTTATGGATTTGAATAAAGACACGTCAAATTTGAATAATATTCTGTTGTTATTGACTTTCCCGATGTATTTCCAGAAGAACTTCCGGTCTACCCCGAGCGTGAAGTTGAATTCTTTATTGATCTTGAACTGGTACAAAGCCCATTTCTAAAACCCCATATCGAATGGCTCTATTGAACTTCAGGAGTTAAAGGTCCAACTACGAGAATTGTTGGACATCGGTTTCATTCGTCCTCTAGTACATCTCCTTGGGGTGCTCTATTTTATTTGTAAAGAAGAAAGAGCGGGAGTATCGCGACTTTATTATTGACTATCGGGAATTGAACCATGTCACCATCAAGAATAGGTATCCTCTACCTCGTATTGATGACTTGTTTGACCCGATTGCAAGGGCACAATTCTTTTCAAAAATCGATCTTAGATTACGGATATCATCGGTGAAGATTAGAATCGAGGATATTCAAAAGCGCCTTGAGAACTTCGGTATGGGCATTATGAATTCTTAGTCATGTCTTTCGGACTAACTAATGCTCCTACTGACTTTCATGGATATGATGAATCGAGTATTCAAGGAATATTTGAATCAATTCGTTGTTGTCTTTATTGATGACATCCTCATATATTCCAAAAGCCGTGAAGATCATGAGCACCATTTGAAGTGGTACTCAAAGGCTTCGTGAAAACCAACTATATGCCAAATTAAAGAAATGCGAGTTACGGCTTGAGGAAGTAGCATTCCTTGGGCACGTGGTGTCGTCGAAACATGGAGTATCTGTTGATCCGTGAAGATTGAAGCAATCTGAAAGTTAGAACAACCAAGTCGGTGGTGAAATCAAGTAACTTTTTGGGCTTAGTTTGGTTATTATCGGAGATTCGTGGAAGGGTTTTCTCGAATCGCTACTCCATTAACTTCATTTAACTTCGGAAGGATACAAAATTCGTTTGGAGCGAAGAATGCGAGAAAAAGTTTCCAAGAGCTTAAGAGGAGACTTATTTATTTTGTTCTAACAATACCATCTGGTTCGGATGGATTTGTTATCTCAAATGATGCTTGAGGAAAAGGGTTAGGATGTGTTCTCATGCAACATGGGAAAGTCATAGCCTATGCCTCGTGACAACTTAAAGAGTATGAGAGGAATTATCCTACTCATGATCTAGAGTTAGGCGGCCATCGTTCCAGCTAAAAATATGGAGCACTATCTATATGGGGAGAAAGTGGAGATATATTCGGACCATAAAAGCCTTAAATATTTCTTCACTCAAAAAGAACTCAACATGCGGCAATGACGTTGGCTCGAGCTATTGAAAGACTACGACCACACTATTCATACCATCCCGGTAAAGCGAGCGTGGTAGGTAGCGCATTGAGTAGAAGATCATATCTTGGGAGCGAGTGCGATGATGTCAAGTATCGCGTAGAGCCAACTTTAATAGAAAAGTTAAGGTTGCTCAAGCCCACCGAAGGCGTGAAATGATTGTATGAAGAAGAAAGTACAAGAAGGAGCTATTAGGGCGAGAATTGATGAAGAAGGAATACTTGAGTCCACTCTAGACTTTGTGTTCCTAACGACTTTGATTTGAAGTACAAAATTATGAAGGAGGCACACAATCGCCATTTGCAATCCATCCTCGAAGTACTAAAATGTATTGTGATCTTGACATACATTTTGGTGGAACAATATGAAGAGAGAGATTGCAAAGTTTATCTCGATGTGTTTAACTTGCCAGCGTGTAAAGGCGGAGCATCTTGTACCTAAGGGTCCGTTGCAACCACTTGAGATTCTGGAATGGAAGTGGGAACACATTACTATGGATTTCGTTCTGGGGTCTTCCTACGGTTTCTCAAGGCATCAATGCTATTTGGGTTATTGTTGATAGATTAACCAAGTCTGCTCATTTCTTGCCGACACGGAGACTTATTCCTTGAGCGTCTTGCTAGTATGTGCGTGAATGAGATTGTGAGGTTGCATGGCATGCTGTATCCATAGTTTGGATCGTGACCCAAGATTCACTTCAAGATTTTGGGTTAGCTTGCAAAAAAGCTATGGAGCGCAGATTTGCGATTTAGTTGACATACCATCCCCAAACGGACGGACAATCAAAGAGGACTATTCAAACTCTTGAAGATCTATTAAGACTACGTGTCCTAGACTTCAAAGGGTAGTTGGGATAAGTATTTACCATTGGTGGAATTCTCCTACAACAACAGCTTATCGAGCAAGTATAGGTGTGGCTCCATTTGAAGCATTATATGGACGAAAATGTCGTTCTCGATATGTTGGGATGAGGTGGGTGAAGCAACATTGTTGGGACCCGAGTTAAAATGCGTATGGCTACTGAAAAGATCCAAATGATTCGACAACGTATAAAGCGGCACAAGATCGACAAAAGTGTTATGCGGATCTTCATCGAAAGGGCGTGGAATTTAGTGTAGGGGATCATGTATTGTTGCGAGTTGCTCCATGGAAGGGAGTTACAAGATTTGGGAAGAGAGGAAAGCTCAATCCATGATTTATTGGTCCATTTCAAATTCTTGACCGAGTAGGAAATGTAGCCTATAGACTTGCGTTACCTCAAAGTATGTCTACGTGTTCATAATGTGTTTCACATATCATGCATTTAATAAATATGTGAAAGACCCGAACCACGTTATTGAGTTAGAACCGGAGATAATAGCCAAGACTTAACGTATGAAAAGGTACCCGTCAAGATCTTGGATAGGAAGGAGCATGTCCCTACGCTATGAAAGGTCATACCACAAGTTAAAGTTTTGTGGAGGAATCATGCTATAGAGGAAATGACACAGGAATTGGAAAGCGAAATGAAAGCGAGGTATCCTCACCTTTTGAAACACACCAGTGTACGTCGTTAATTTCGAGGACGAAATTTCATAAGGAGGGAGGTTGTAAGACCGAGAAATTTTTAAATAAAAGGAATTTCCTTTATTTATTATTTTGAAATAGTAAGGTTGATTTGATTAATGTGGATAGTTAAGGGTTAAATACATGAAATATTTCAAAATAAGCAAGTGGTTATAAAATATTCATTATCATCGGGGAATATTCGTTTGGTGCGTGGAATATTAAATGCAGTCGGGAATATTAGTATATTGGCCAGTGACCATGTGTGGGCCCATAACGAAAAGCGATTGGATGAAGAAAGCGACAAATATAAGTTGTTTAAAAATAACGGCGTAGTTATTCTAGAATTAACACTATTGGAATACCGGTTGGTTAAAACATAATAATACGCGTTGTTGCCGCGATAGCTGCGGTATTGCACCAATTATTAAAGGCACTACTCAATAATGGTTACGATAATTCTTTCATTCGATTATTTTATTGAGTTAATAATTCTTTAACGTTGATATTTTATATTCTTTGTTGTTTCAATAATTGTCATTACGCGTTATTTTTCATTATCGAAGCAATAATTCATATTATCTGAATAATATTATTAGATAACATTATTGGCAATGTCTAGAAAGTTACATCTAAGGAGAGGTTTGGTCACCTAATTGCGGCGCCAAGATGAAGAAATTCTTATTGAAAGCCCCTCTTTCTGGAACCTGCACGGTTGTCAATATTGTGATTACATAATATTATTTGTGAATAATTAATTATTGATTTATATGATGAGGAAAATATTGATTTTATGTGGATATAGTTGGAGAAATTTTTAAAATGACAATTGTTGAAAATTAATATTTTATCTTTTTCTCGATAAAATAATTCATTTAAATATATTATTTTAATAATATATTAACGGTGATATTTTACAACGAATGTGGGATATATGAGTATCTGAGGAGGAAGAGTATTTTTGTTGCAATAAATGTTTAAAACATGTTAAACATGTCGGTGGACCCCATTTATTGAATTGAAATTTGATTATAAACATAAAATCGCCTTGGTTTGTGGATTTCGGTCAATTTCTATTTGGAATTTGGAAAAACTTTCTTCTGAAAAGTTGTAGAGAATTGAAATTCCTATAAAAACTCATGAGATTCAATTTTCTAATGAAAGGACTATTTATTATGAATTATTGAAGTTCAAAGCTTGAAATAATTGATTTTTGGAAGTTTTAAATATTTATATTCACAAAAACGTTTTTTGTGTTTGGTGGGCATCTTTAACACATGTCATGTTGCTGAATTCAGATGTTTGATGCGTGGGAGGATGTAGAAAAATTATAATATTAATTTATTAAATTTTACGCTTTGGTGTTCTAAGCAATTTCTATAAATAGGGTGCTTAGGTTAGAATTGAAAATCACACCGTAAACCCAAGTTTTCTCTCTATATTATCGAGTGTATTCTTGTGAGTATTTTGAGTATAGTTTGAGTATTGCTATACTTGGGTGCAAGTCCAAGTCATAGCCTATATCCTGTTTTTACTAGAAAGTCTTGATCTTCGAGGGTAAGGGATGTTATTTTCTTCTCGAATGATATTATTTCTTCAATATCATTATCTTTGAAATGTTGATCTGAGTTTTTATCAAATTTGGAACTTTTTCATGTCGGGGTTACTATTCATGAGTTACTATTCATGAGTTACTATTCACGAGTTACTATTCATGAGTTCTTATTCACGAGTTACTATTCACGAGTACTATTCATGAAGCGTGAAGATGTTTTTGTGGAATTTTTATCTTTTGGTGTGAGAGTTACTATTCACGTATTATCTGGCACTATTCACGTATATCTGGCACTATTCACGTATCGGTACTATTCACCAAAAAATGAAATTTCTCCTTTTAAATCCAAAACATCTATTCTGGATACTAACTCTGATTGTATCCATGTTTTGATCATTCTTGAATTTTACACCACTATGATTATTTTTGAGGTATTTTTGGGCGTGGATAAAACCAAGTACGAATCCTTAATCCTTAATCCTTGTCATTTTGTTTCACTTGGATTCGTTTCTTAAAAAATATTTTTCATCATCCTCGGTCTTAAATGATGATATTATGGAATATCTTTGGCTGTAGTGCAAAGATGAATGATTTCTTAAGAATATCTTTGGCACAGTGCAAAGATGAATGATTTCTGAAGAATATCTTTGGCCGTAGTGCAAAGATGAGCAGTGTTTAAATGAACATGACTAATCGATGAATATCTTTGGCTGTAGTGCAAAGATGAATATTTGATTCGGATGTATATTGATTGATGTTACGAGGAATAAAAGATGAGCGATGAACTTTTAAATTCATACATAGAAGATAGTAGTTTGCATTCTCTACTTAACTCTTCTAATGAATTATTATTTCATTGCGAATATTGATTTAAAATTTATTGTCTATTGTATTCTATTATATTTTTCCTGTTGAAGACTAACGATAATTTGTTGTATATTATCTTAGTCATAATATTCTTCTTGAGCTAGTTGAGCTCACCCTTTTCCTTTTTGTTCCATTTTTCTCGGGAGGCGAGAATATAAAGTGAGTACGAGTCGGGGTATGGAATGAAGGTTTTAGAAAAGGATTGTTTAGTAGTCCTCACCATTTTGTAAAATAATGTATCAATAAATGTGATGAGGATTTATTTGAGTATAGATATTGTCTAGAAGATAATATTTGTATTCAAACTCACGATTTCTTGTTGTAATAATAAAGTTGTAGTTGTTTACGTACCATGTATTGACAACTCGAGAATAGGTGATGTATACCTATTTTGGGGGCGTCACGGTTGTGCTCATCCACTTGCGAGTATATTTACAAGCACTACCTTTATAATCTTGGTGTTTGTTTGGAGTATAATACCCAATTAGAGGCAGTGGAGATAATGATATGTCGAGAGAAGACTCACCATTGGGAAGAATATGATAGTAATCTTCGTTTTTCTTTGGGGTCTATTAGGTCAACCAAGAATAATTACGTGGCCATATGATATCTACTATAACCTAAAAGCATGGCCTCCCATGCATGAAGGTTTCCTTGAGCACTTCCCAAAGATTCTAATTTCTAAAAGCAGGTTTTTGACTATACCTTTATGTAAGGTGTCATTGTGACGTCTTTGCAGTTGGTATATATTTGTATCCAAACTCATAGCATATGTGTTGTTGTGTTTTGCACGACAATTGTTGTAATAAAGTTGTAGTTGTTTTCCGTACCATATATTTGGTGACTCAGAATGGGTTGGATGGAATGGACCTATTTTGGGGGCGTCACATAAACCCTAATTATTTATAAATCACATAGACATATAGTGATTTAGATAATGTGGGTGTTCATGTGTATTCTATAAACTGTGGATTATATGTGATATGAGTATGGTACTTTGAGAGGTGGCTATACTTTACTTTCGTGTTTTCGACTAACAATCCAGTACAATTAGTTTGTCTTAACATGAAATGTGTGGATTTGAATGAGTCAATAGATGAAATTGTAATCTCAGGTCTTCATTATCTAGTCTCATTCCAGAAGTAGTTAGGTTTATTTAATTTCATAGTTTAAATATAAAATATAGTATCATTCGTTTAAATAAGACTGAAATGGTTATGGGCTAGTGCTTGGTAAACTTTATTAGATAATTCTCCATGGGAACGATACTTTACTTACTCTTTATTACTTGTTGACCATGTATACTTGCGCGCATATATTGATCGATAAAATGACCAACGGTATCAAAGTTGTTGGTTATAAACCTAGGGTAGTGATACCTTAGTCTAATAACCACAGTGATTAGGATAAGTACTAACTCAAATAGAGTTAGTGCGTCGGTAAGATTCAAAGACGAATCTCGACGGGTTATGAAGACACAGAGTTCCCTAACGCTGATAATAAAAGTGGATAGTAATGGTGGATAGATAGAGTCTAAAAGACTAAAGGTACATGTATAGGAGATTATCAAACAAAACGATCATAGTTTAGAAATGAATCGTAATATATACGATGAGATCACCTCGTGATCTGATATGGATCAAGCAAATGATTGACAAGTTTACGACAAGAATGTTCTGTGACAGTTGTACTATGAATTGGTACATATTCAGGAAAGGATTATGAATACGAGTTTAATGAAATTTGTATTGAGAAGGGAGTTAAGATTAGGTGGGGATTTCAATTGAGGACTCGTGTCAACAACTGAGTTGTATGATTCCTTGTTATGGACGGGGAATTGTACTTGGTGTAAAAACAACTTAATTCTGGTATTGATAATCATTGAAAGGTTTGTGTCGCGCTATTTGTTATATGCATGTTAAGAGGGTGATTCCTTTCTCATGTGTATAACAGATAAATAGGTTATAGGTAAAGAATATAAGGTTAAGTTTGAGTTCTTAAAATCCATACTTATGGTAAGTTTGTGACTCATAGTTATATGAAATGTTTATGAACCCCTCAGCGAATGGACGCCAAAGGTCTGACTAGGACAAGTTCTTAAACTCATATGATTGTGGAAAGTTCATGAATTCATAAGTGTGGTTTGACGGACTGGGAATAGTTATGTGTGAATGAAGTATTAAGGATAATAGAAATAGATAGACTATTTAAGAAAATGATTATTAGTGGAGACATAGGTTTTCCAAAATTCCTAGCTATGCTAGACTTCGAACTTTTTGGACATTAAGCTAAATACGCACTATGTGCCTTTTTGAAAATGAATTTTTATTCTCAACTCTTGGTGACTATTGTGTATTCCTGGACTTCAGGCCACCTACACCTAGTTACTTGTTGAGATGATAAAACCGATTTGCAAAGATTTTTGAACGGTTTAAAGTACAGTCTATGCTAATTGTTTCGGCTAGACAATAATGATTTGAAATATAAAAATATATTTTTATTTATCACTTATGTAGCATGTAACCTGGTGTAGAGATGATAAAAAGTTGATGGAGATGTAAATGCAGGAATACTTAGTGTTGAATTTGATCTAAAATCGTTATTCCACTATTGTATGATGTGTTATGACAAAGTCACCCGATGATGGCATCCTCAAACGAGCTGTTAATACAGTACGGCATCATGACGTCATTTTCAAACTGATTTTTTTTTAAAATTTTAATTTGCCAACGGGGTTTTGGCTATACATTAATATTTCAATTGAAATTGATTATGGATATGAGTCTATGCTATTTGATTCGGCTAGACCAACTTTTACGAAAATCCTAAGCCTTTTTTGAAGACATTCCCGAACCAATTTGTTTTGATGCGGATTTCGATAAAGACTGAGGTAAGAAAATTTGTACGCCTAAGGCGGATGGAGTAGGAAGACGGGGAAAAATTGTTCCAACCAGCAGTACTTGGCCAGTACAGGGCATATCGGGCTAATCACCCTTTTATGTCTGTAAGTTAAGACAGTTTGCGAATGAATACCCATAAAACCTTTGCGAAAATGAAAATTCATAGTCTATATTGCTCCTCAGCAAAATTTGAAAATTTCTACTCTTGTGAGTGGTGTATTGGGTAATATGTGATAATGTGTATGAACGGTGTAAACAGTATGGTGTAAGGTGTAAGGTGAATTTTGGTGACGAAATTCTTAAAAGAATGGGTGAATGTGACAACCCGAGAAATTAGACAATTTATTAAAATCTTAAATGATGGATTTAAGGTCAAATAATAGACCTAGAAAAAAAAATAAGTGTATGCGTTTGATATTTTTGGGAAGGAATTTTGAGAATTTTAAAATTCTGTGATGGATTTTGGTGAATTATTTAGGATTAGGTGTATATGTGTATATGTTCTGTAAATATGGTATTATATGTGTACAGTATGTGGTTAAGGGTCAAGTGTTGACCATATAAACGATATATGTGACAAATCCTAAGTATATATTTAGAACGTCAACGTTCATTTAGAAAACCCTAACGACTGATAAGCAACCCTAGAAATCGGTTCTGGAAACCCTAATTTATAATTAGGGAAAATCTAATTGTTAATTTAATAATTTTAATATTAATTAAGAAACATTAATCCTAATTTTCAAGTTATAAGTAATTAGAAAACCCTAATCTAAGTAGGAAACCTAATTTCTAAATTAGAAAGATTATTTTTCTATTTAAAACCCTAATTCTTGGGTTATAAACCCTAATGTACAATTATGACCCTAATTGCTAAATTAACAATTTTAATTAGGAAATAATAATCCTAATTAGCAAGCTTAGATTATGATTAGGAAATTTTAATATAATTATAAAATCCTAATTATAATTTAGAAATATTAATTTTTTATTTAGAAAACCTAATTTTGAAATCCTAAAAAATAAATTTTTAGGAACCTTAGGTTTTAACCCTAAGGGTTAAACCCAAGGGTTGTAGCAAATGTCCATTATGCCATTAGATTTAGAAATCAAATGACTAATTTTCCCTTGTTGCATTATTGGATGTTGCTTGTAGATCTTGCCATATATTGGCAAGTCAACCACCCTAGATCAGCACATGCTAAAAATCTCAGTAATCTCAACCCCTTACAGCATATAGATTCATTGTATCAAAATATAAATAATTCAAGAGAGAGAAAATTCATTATCTAGCTTCATTTTGTGACAAACTCTCAACCCACACTTTCTCTCTCTAGACCCACGAAAATATGAAGTATATCAATTCCTAGAATGATCACAAGCAAGCTAAGAACAGATCATGATAATCAGATTCAAGATCATAGCATCAAAGTGGTAAAAACCCTAAATCTTAAAAATTTTATGATCTGATGTTTGATGTTGTGATTTGTTGTTTAGAAATGTGTTATAAGGTGTCATTTAGTGATCTGGGTTGTTAGATCCCATATCCATAACATTAAAGTGTTCGAAAATCAAGTTTTCATAAATTTGGAAAAAAGTTGAAATTGTGGCCTGACAGCCATATGTCAGGGCCTTTAGATTCTTCTATGTTAGTTGTTTATGGTGTTTTATGTTTTGTATTTGTTCTATGCCATGTGGTCTGTGTTCTGAAACTAGAAACAGGGATAGATCATGAACAGGTTGAGAGATATGATTGGTCAAAGTAGGTTGACCGTTCATGAAAAAGCGAATTCTGGGCAGCCCAGAATTCTAGTAACCTCTGACAAGCTTTTGTAGGCGCTAGATCTTGCTGTGATTTGTTATTTGGGTCATGTTATTGTTTGTTCTTTGTAGCCTGTCACGCATACTATATATGAAAGCCATTAGCTTACTTAGATCTTGATCAGTATCAAAATTAAGTAAGGTCAAAATCGTTAATGGATTAAGCCTTTATGAAGGTTTACGAAACCCAGAACCTTCAAGAGCCAAAATATCTAGCGTGGTTTGACCAGCCTTAATTTGTTGATTGTTTTGTTGTTATGATGATCTAATGATATATACTTGTACCCTGACGTCCCTTTTACAGGTGTAAACCTTTAGAATATAATTACCAAGCCAAAAATGCAAACCATAATGATCTAAACCTAGGACCCTCGTCTGTTCTTCATTTTCTGAAAAACCCAGAAATGAAGAACAGCGTTGTCAGATATTTTGGAGGCTTGAATCTCTCTGATATGTTATGTGATGACCATGACACTTGATTTAAGTTGTAGTATTACAGGGATACTACAATCTTGAAACTTTAGCTGCCCAGAAATCTTAATAAAAAAGAATGTAGAACCGGTCAAACAAGGAACCTTAGTCACTGCCTTGAGTTTCTGAGTTTGATGAAGAACAACCCAAGAACACCATTAGCGACGGATTTGTCACCTAAAGGCCCTATATCAAGACTTAATTTCTGAAATTAATTATTTTAATTAATAAATAGATAAAAATAGTTTTTAATTATTTAAAATACAAAATAAATTCCTAAAAATTATTTTAGACTCTAAAATTTAGTTTTTAATTATTTTGAGTATATTTCACAAATATTTAATATTTTTGAAATATAAATGGTATTTAATTTATTTAATTATAATATTAAATAAATATTTAAAATGATTTTAATACATGAAAAATCATTTAAAAATATATTATGGTATAAGAAAATATTTTAAGTTATTTTCAATAACTTGTGATATTTTATGATGAATTTCATTAATTAATCAATATTAATAATAATTAATTTATTTAATAAATATATTAAATAAATTATGGAAAAATAAATTAATGATTTAAAAATCATATAAAATGATTTAAGTGTTATAAAAATATTTTAAGTTATAAAATATAACTTTTGATATTTTGTCATGAAAATATTAATATTTTAATATTAAAAGCAATTATCGGATAATGGATTAAAGTGTTTAAAAATCATATAAATATGATTTAAGGTATTAAAAATACTTTGATATATTATAAATATATTATAATATTATGTTATAATTTTCATTAATATTTGGTATTAAATAAATATTAATGATAAAGGAATTATGTGGTATTTAATTCATATAAATACGTTATTAATGATTGAAAAGTCATGATAAATGATAATAATTATTTGAAAATTATTTCAAGCTTATGAAAATTATTTTGACTGATAATATAATTATCTAAGATAATTGCTAAGTGTTAGGCAGAGTTTAATTGAACTTAAACTCGTTTTTTGTCCGACTAGACCGTCAGAATGTTAGAATTGTACCGAACTCGACTCGAACTGTAAAAGTTTGACTTGAGGTTAAGTTTTATGTGATGTATAGACTGATAGGGTTATGTGTTAATGTTTTTAGGTTATTTTAAATACTGTGATGATATTATTCTAATTTATATATCGATATTATTATATATTAGGTCTTCAGGCAAAGAAAATTAAATTGCGTAACAGTAATCGACCGAGCATGCAAGTTTTTCTTAACTCGACCTCGAGTTGTTTCATTCAGATATACTTGTGGTTAATCATTACTGATTGTCATGTCTATGAATTATTTATTCACATTCTGTGCATAATACCCGTATTCATCAAGTATGAAAGGCTGATCACCTTTATTACCATTCAGTCCAGATATAATTGCTATGTTCATGTTCAATGTTTGTTCAGGTATGAAAGTTTGTTCATGCTAGTTCTCAATTATATTGTAGAATTATAACCAGCTTATTGTTCCATTCTTTCCGTCATGATATATCCTTATTTAAATTTATACTTGCTGGGCAAACTTATGTTCACCCTTGCTATATCATGATTAACATTGCAGATTAAGAAGCATACGTCGGATACAGGAAAGGATAAAGCCAAGTTCAGCTTGGGATTTTTATGTGCAGCTTAATTGTAATAGTATAGTCTGATAATAATGCTATTGTAAGTCAAATAAGTTCTGAATTGTGTAATAAGTGAAGGTTACTCCACCTTCGGGAAATTTGTGTAAGTTTAATGTATAAACAATTTATGTTTATATCTTCCGTAATAGTTATAGAAATAGAATTAGCATACCAAGATCCGTGGTGATTTGGGACCCAGATTTAGGGATGCTACAAAATTAATATTGGACAATATTAGAATAATAGTTCCTCGACAACGGCGCCAAAAACTTGTTGGTCAGAAAATCGATCACTAAACACGCGCAAGTATAGGCGGCCTAACAAGTAATACAGTGATAAGGAAAGTGTCGTACCCACGAGGAACTGTAACTAATATTTACCAAATACCGACTTTGTATCACTTAAGTCTTATTCGAACAACAGACTAATAAAAGTGTGATTAGTCTAGTTATAACTAATTATCAAAGCAAGTAAATGGATAATGAATGGTATCGGAGGCACTACAAGCTGAGATCACAATTACACCCCACACAGGCATTTTGTCAAACACCTGGTGTGCTATGCTTCATCAAACTTCTTACCCTTCTATCTTTGGTCTTAATGGTTATGACAGTTTGTTGACCGAGAACACATAAGTGCTCATACACCTCTGTTAAGGTATGCACAAATATATCCTCTCTAGATCCACCCGATAGGGAATAAAATAGAAAAGAACATCGAAGCTAGGTGATAATCCTACATATATCTATACGAATTAACCATAACAAGGATTTAAAGCTTAAGTTCTCAATAGGCCACACGTGGCGCATAGATATATGTCTATTCTATACACAACTTATGCAGTTGAATTAAATCGACAACACATAATCACATGCTAATATATTTAGGTGTAAATCTACAATCCTTCTGTCGATATCATATAGATTACCAAAATAATCACTAATGTCTTAGCGATAATCATTAAGCATGAATATATTAAACCAAACTATATGGTTCCAACCAAAGAGATAAGAAATTTAATTTAATTTAACAAAGGGTTCCATTATAACCTTAGAGTCAATACTTAGTTCATAGCTATTGAACAAAATATAAGTAGCAATAAAATAACATTTATGGATTACAAAATCAGAGGAAATAAATTGATAAGAATAAACTCTGTCAAGGGTCTTCAATCTCCAAGCATTCCAATCCTTTTAAGCTTTCCACTGCATATTGCTCACTGCTCTTGTTGCTCCAAGGAATCCCAAACTTCTCCTTAAACTACCTAATGTATATTTACAGACATTATCTAAGAGATGAAGAAGAAATTACAAAAGAAGAAAGAAAAACTATCTAATTCCCTAATCTATCCGATTTTGTCTGATTATCTGGTCTACAGAGGCTTGCTTCCTATATATATCTCAGTACCTTTCAAGCTAGGTTAAAATCAAGTCTTTATTGCTTGGGAACCGGAGGGCGTGCAGCGGCGCGGGTAATAGGCTTATGAGTGGCGCTGCAGCGTCACCTTAACATAAAAAACACCAGAGGTCACGCTACAGCGCGAGCCTTTAAAGGATCTGGGGCGCTACGGCGCGGGTGACGTCAGCCTGGAATAGGGGGGTGGTACCGCGACACGAGTACATGTAAAATGACCATTTTACCCCTAAATGCATGGAAAAGACCTAATAAGCCCTGCATTGCATTGGTTAAGCAAAATAATACTAAAATAATATAAAACTATATAAAATCTACGAAGATCAAGTAACTATTTCAGCCATAAAGTATTCAATTCGTGGGTATAAATCCCATTCATCACTGTCCTTGGTTGTTCCCAATTTATTATAGCTTTAACCTTTGATGGATCTACTGAAATCCCATCTTTGTCAATCACATGCCCAAGAAATTACACACGTTCTAGCCAGAATTCACACTTAGATAACTTCGCATAAAATTTTTCCCTTCTTAGCGTCTTCAATGTCAAACGTAAATGTTCTACGTGTTCCTCTTGAGTTTTGGAGTACACCAGGATATCATCGATGAACACCACCACAAACTTATCTAAGAATGGTTTAAACACCCTGTTCGTTAAATCCATGAATGCTGCAGGGGCATGGTCAAACAAAAAGACATTACCGAAAACACGTAATGTCCTTACCGAGTTTTGAATGCCTTCTTCGGTACATCCTCCTTCCTTACCTTTAGTTGATGATACCCACTTTTAAATCTATCTTCGAGAAGAGCTTAGCTCCTTTTAGTTGATCAACCAAGTCATCTATTCTTGGCAACAGATACCTATTCTTAATAGTGACTTTGTTTAACTCCCTATAATTAATGTAAAGACGCATTTACCCATCCTTCTTCTTCACGAACAACACCAACGCTCCCCACGGTGATACACTAGGCTGAATATATTTCTTGTCTAGCAGCTCTTGTAGTTGTACCATTAATTCTTTCATCTCTATCAGAGCCATCCTATACGGGGCCTTCGATATCGGAGTAGTCCCTGGCGCTAAATCGATAACGAACTCAATCTCTCTGTCAGGCGGAAGTCCTGAAAATCTTTCAGAAATACATCCATAAAATCCCTAATAACTGGTATCTCATCTAGTTTCACCCCTTTCTTCTGAGTATCGACTATGTAAGCTAAATATCCTACACAACCTTGTCTTAATAACTTCTTGGCTTGCATAATCGTCAGAAAAATTGCTTGTCTAGGCGATTTGCTACCATAAAAAACTATATTTGACGGAGTCATAAGGTTTACACTTTTCTTTTGGCAATCAATTATCTCTCCATAATTGAATAGCCAATCCATCCCCAGTATAACATCAAACTCCCCAAGTTTGATCGGGATTAAATCTACTGTCATATCATTTCCCTTAATATTCACCCTACAATTCCTATATACGAATCTAACAGGAATCACCTCCCTATTCAAAATTTCTATTTTCAAAGGGAAGTTTAACTCTTCACTAGGTAACCTCAAACTCTTAGCAAATTCATCAGATATAAATGAGCAAGTAGCACCCGAATCAAATAATACATAAGCATCTATATAATTGATTTGAATGATACCTGACACCACATCTTTTGATTGCATATCATCCTACACAGTCACGTTGAAGGTTTTGGTCGTGGGTTTGTTTGTCAACGTTGGTCTAACAATAGCCAATGTAACTCCACTGCCACCTCCTTTGCTTCCAGTTGCATTTTTAGCTGTCTTCTTTGGGCACTCGCGAGCTAAATAATCCCTTGTTCTGCATATAAAACGAGCACCCTTCTTCGGTTGAGGACAATTCAGAGAAATGTGACCCTCCTGGCCACATTTATAGCACACCCACTTAGCCTTCAAGCACACACCAATGTGATTTCTCCCACAGGTAGCACACGCTTCAAATTTCCTCTTCTGTTGGGTACTCTGCTGACTTCCAGCACCTACACCGTCATTCCACTTCCTCTTTGGGTTATATTTCTACCATTTCTACCACCCGTTTTGCCTTCATTCTTATTCTTCTTCTTTTTCTGTTCTTGATTGTATTTTGTTAAGGCATTTCTTCCACCCTCCGCGATAATCGCCTTCTCAAGCACTGCAACAAATGTTTTCAACTAAAACATAGAGACTCTACTATACAACCAGGGCTTCAATCCCTGTTCAAACCTTCTTACATTGCACTTATCTGTGTTAACTTAATACAGCGCGAACCTTGCTAGCTCATTAAATTTTACGCATAAAAGTGACGAAATCATTTGTCAGACTGCTTGACTCTAAAAATTGGACCTCCATATGATTCTGTGATCTTTCTGGAAAATAGGTTTTGAAAAATATTTCCTTAAACCTATTCCAAGTCATCACTCCCTGACCTCCTCGGGTTTTGTTTGCCTGCCACCAATAGCTGTCTTCTGCTTTCAACATGAATGTCGTATAAGCAGTCTTCTGGTCCTCACCGACTCTAGCAACATAAAAAAAATTGATTTGGATAGTTTAATAAAATTGGATTAATATAAAACTGGCAATTGATAGGTTTAATTTCATGTTATTCTTTGTGGGAACGATACTTGACTTATCATTGTATTACTTGTTGACCACGTGCACTTGCGTGCTGAGCGTAATTAGAAATTTATTCAACAATTTTTTGGTGTCGTTGCTGGGGAATAGTATTGATTTTAATTTTTTCAATATCAATTTATTTAATTCATTTTTACTTAAACAATTTTTGTTTTGTTTTGTTATTTCCTGTTTCAAGTTCTTTGAGTTAGTTTATGCAAACTCGGTCTAAGAAGCCAGACTTGCTTCCTTTCGAGGACGATATCGAGAAATGATATCAAAGGCTAAATAAGTGGATTAAAGACACCAAGGAAAACTTTGAGAACTCTGAGAAGGAAGAAATAATGGTTGCAGAAGATCAAAAAGCACTAAGGGAATATGCTACTCCCAAGGTGATTGAGCTTCAGTCGAGTATCACCAGGCTGATGATTGCTGCAAATACTTTTGAGATCAAGCCTGGGATGATTCAAATGATTCAGAACTCAGTTTAGTTTGGGGGATTAGCCAACGATGATCCGAATGAGCACTTGGTTAGCTTTTTGGAAATCTGTGACACCTTTAGATATAATGGGGTGTCAGATGATGCAGTCAAACTTCGCTTGTTCCCGTTCACACTGTGGGACAATGCGAAGAGTTGGTTACATTCTCTACTGCCAGGTTCAATAACTACTTGGGACGACCTCGCTCAGAAGTTCTTGGCAAAAATTTTCCCCACCAGCAAAAACTGTAAAGATGAGAAGCGAGATCACCATGTTTGAGTAGCAGCATGGGGAGTCTTTATATGAGGCATGGGAACGATACAAGGAACTACTTAGAAAGTGCCCTCATCATGGACTTCCTGAATGGCTGCAAATGAATATGTTCTACAACGGGTTGAATGGGAATCTCAGGACAAGCATAGATACAACTTCAGGTGGAGTGTTTATTTCTAAGAGCTATGACGAGGTATATGAGCTAATATAAACAATGACAGCTAATAACTACCAGTGGCCTACAACAAGAATGACACAACCCAAGGTAGCTGGGGTATTAGAGGTAGACGGGGTAACGGCATTGGTGGCACAGATTTCAGCCTTATCAAAGAAAATGGATGTTCTGACAGGTGCACAACCACAACAGGTGGCATATGTTTACGAATTATGTGCAGAAGAACATCCTATGGAATAGTGTGCCATCAACCCAATATCAGTACAATTTATGGGCAACTATAATTGGGTTCCGTAGAACATGTATCAAAATACCTATAACCCGGGGAATAGGAATCATCCCAACTTTTCATGGAGTAACAATCCAAATCAGCAGGCTCCATGACCTTCTTATCCCCCGGAGTTCCAAAATCAGCATCAATAAGTAGGTCCAGAACAAGAGAAAAAGGCAGATTTGGAGGAGCTTTTGTTGAAATATATATTAGGAAACGAGGCGGCGATGAAATCACAAGTCGTGGCCATCAAAAACTTATAAAATCAGATAGGACAGCTTGCCTTAGCATTGAATAATAGGCCGCAAGGCACACTACCTAGTGACATAGAAAAGAATCCGAAGGGAAATCATGAGCAGTGTCAAGTAATCACTTTGAGGAGTGGAAAGCATCTTGAAGGGGAAAATGCAGAAAATTCAGCTAAGAAGGATGTTAAATAGAACGAAAAGAAAGTGGTTGAAGGGAAACATGTTGAGGAAAAGCAAGATGACAAGACCGAGTCAGATGATGAGCCAGTTGTGTATCCTCCACCACCGTTTCAGCAGAGACTATAAAAATATAAATTAGACAAACAATCCTCCTAATTTTTGGAAGTTTTTAAGAAACGTCAAATTAATATTCCTTTCGCAGAAGCCCTAGAGAAAATGCCAAGTTATGCCAAATTTATGAAGGGTATTCTGTTAAGGAAGAAAAAGTTAGAGGATTACAAAACTGTGGCTTTGACGGAGGAATACAAAATAGTTTTACAGAGAAAGTTACCTCCAAAGTTGAAGGATCTGGGGATTTTCACCATACCTTGCACGATCAGTAACATGGCCTTCAAAAAGTGTTGTGTGACTTGGGAGCAAGTGTAAACCTTATGCCATTATCTGTTTATACTGAATTGGGTTTACCAGCTCCAAAGCCTATAAACATATTGTTGCAGTTAGCAGATAGATCAATAACTTATCCAAGAGGAATTGTGGAAGACATTTTGGTTAAGGTGGACAAATTTATTTTTTCAGCAGATTTCATAATTTTGGATTATGAAGAAGATAAAAACATCCCAATCATCTTAGGGAGACCATTTTTGGCTATGGGTAGGACTCTTATTGATGTTCATAAAGGGTAATTAACCATGAGGGTTCAAGACTAGGAAGTTACATTCAATGTATTTAAAGCTATGAAGTTACCTATTGATGAAGAGCAGTGTTTCCGGGTGGACGTCATCGACCGGATAGTTAATGAAGACCTGATAAAAATTTTGGTCAGTGATCCGTTGGAAACCACACTACTAGGGGATGAGGATTTGGATGATCCAGAGTTTGTGAATTACTTACATATGCTGTATTCTTTGCCTCGAGTTAATAGATTCAAGGTTCTGTTTGAGCCACTTCACACAAAAGAAAGAGCTTCAGCTCGAATGAAACCTTCACTCGAGGAGCCACCCACTCTTGAGCTCAAACTTCTTCCTAATCACCTCAAGTATGCTTATTTGGGTGATTCAAATACTTTACCTGTTATTATTGTATCTACGCTTAACGAATTATAGGAAAGTAAATTGCTGAGGATTTTAAGGGAATACAAGTCTGCAATAGGCTGGAAAATTGCCGACATAAAGGGAATAAGTCTATCCTTCTACATGCACAAGATTCTCATGGGAAGAGGATGCAAAGCCAACAATGGAACATCAGAGATGGCTAAATCCAATCATGAAAGAAGTGGTAAAGAAATAAATACTGAAGTGGCTGGATGCTGGAATTATTTACCGTATTTCAGACAGTGCATGGGTCAGTCCAGTATAGTGCGTGCCAAAAAAATAATGATTAAGAATGAAGACAATGAGCTGATTCCGACGAGGATAATGACCGAATGGAGGGTTTGAATGGACTACAAGAAACTAAATAAAGCAACTCGAAAGGATCACTTTCCTCTACCCTTCATTGATCAGATGTTGGACCGACTAGCTGGACATGAATACTATTATCTATTAGATGGATACTCAGGGTACAACCAAATAGTTATAGCTTTTGAGGATCAAGAGAAGACCACCTTTACATGCCCATACGACACCTTTGCATTTAGAAGGATGTCCTTTGGGTTATGTAACACACTAGCTACGTTCCAACGATTTCTTCTCGGACATGGTGGAGAAGAATATGGATGTTTTCATGGATGACTTTTTAGTCTATGAAAACACTTTTGATAAGTGTTTGGAGAATTTGGTCATGGTCCTACAACGATGTGTGGAAACTAATTTGGTGCTTAACTAGGAAAAGTGCCACTTTATGGTTGAAGAAGGAATAATCTTGGGGCACAAGGTCACTGTAAAAGGCTTGGAGGATGATAAGGCAAAGTTAGACACGATCGAGAATCTTCCACCGCTAAATTCAGTGAAGCGAATTCGCAGTTTTCTTGGACATGTCGGGTTCTATAGAAGGTTTATAAAGGATTTCTCTAAGATTGCAAAACTATTGTGTAGTCTTTTAGAGAAAGATGCAATATTTAGTTTTGATAAAGAATGTAAGGCAGTGTTTGAGTAGTTGAAAACCAAGTTGACTACAGCTCTAGTGAATGTCGCACCAGATTGGACTATGCCTTTTGAGTTAATGTGTGATGCTAACGACTACGCAATAGGGGCTGTTTTGGTTCAACACCGAGAGAAAATATTCCATGCCATATACTACACAAGTAAAACCCTTATGGATGCACAATTTAACTACACTACCACCGAGAAGGATTTACTTTCAGTAGTATATGCCTTTGATAAATTCAGAGCCTACTTGATTGGAACAAAGGTTGTGGTATACATGGATCACTCGACAATTTGTTATTTAATTTTGAAGAAGGATTCTAAGCCTAGACTAATCAGATGGATTCTACTCCTTCAGGAATTTGACTTGGAAATAAAGGATAGGAAGGGGATAGAAAACCAAGTGGCGGATCATCTTTCGAGGCTGGAAAATCTAGATAAGGATGAAGCAGATAAGTGTGTAATCAATGAATCATTCCCAGATGAGCAGCTTTTTGGAGTTAACTCAGAATTTCCATGGTATGTGGATTTTTCCAATTACTTGATGAGAAAAATCCTTCCCCCTGATCTGACATGACAATAAAAAAAGAAGTTACTACATGACGTCAAGTGGTATATGTGGGAAGAGCCATACTTATTCAGAGAGTGCGCAGACAAGATGATTCACAGATATGTGCCGTATAGTGAAGTAAAGAATATCTTACACGAATGCCATTCATCTACGTATGGGGGACATTATGGGAGTGAGTGAACATCAGTCAAGGTACTACAAGTAGGATTTTACTGGCCTACTGTGGATGCCCACCAGTTAGTGAAAAACTATGACAGATGACAAAGGGTGGGCAATATATCAAAGAGGAATGAAATGATGCTCAACACTATCATGGAAGTTGAGATTTTTGATGTATGGGGGATGGACTTTATGGGACCGTTTCCTCCTTCATTCAATAACTTGTATATCTTGCTAGCTATAGATTATGTGTTAAAATGGGTTGAAGCCATAACACTCCCTACAAATGATGCCATGGTGGTTCTCAAGTTCTTATAAAAAAATATCTTTACAAGGTTTGGCATGCCAAGAGCAATCATAAATGATGAGGGCAGTCACTTATGCAACAGATCATTTACAGCTCTCTTGGCAAAATATGGGGTCAATGATAGGGTGGTTACAACATATCACCACCAAACAAGTGGTCAAGCTGAGGTTTCCAACAGAGAGGTTAAGAAAATTTTAGAGAAAGTAGTAAATCCAAGCATAAAAGATTGGTCCTTAAAGTTGGATGACGCACTATGGGCTTACAGGACATCATATAAGACATCAATTGGAATGTATCCATATCATTTGGTCTACGGGAAAGCGTGTAACCTCCTGGTGGAATTACAACATAAGGCATACTAAGCCATTCAGAAACTCAATTTTGATCAAGCAGCTGCAGGAGAGAAAATGTTGCTCCAATTGAACAAACTTGACGAATTTTGACTGCAAGCGTATGAGAACTCAAAGCTATACAAGGTAAAAGTTAAGAAGTGGCACGACCACAATATTATGTAGAGAAAGTTTCAACTGGGACAATCAGTGTTACTATTCAACTCATCACTCCGGTTGTTCCCAGGAAAGCTCAAATCAAGATGGTTGGGGCCATTCACGATTAAGAAGGTTTTTCCACATTGCGCCGTTGAACTATACAGTAGAAATCAACTTGAAACATTCAAAGTCAACGGTCAACGGTTGAAGCACTACTGGGGTGGCGACATCGACAATGAAGCCACCACGATCACACTTGTCGATGCGCCATAAACAGGGAGTAGCCATGCTAAAAGACTCAAAAATAAGCGCTAATTGGGAGGCAACACAATTTTACTTTCATTTACAGTATATTTTTATGTATGATAGTCAATTTGTAGTTTAAAGTGTAATTTTAGTATCAAGTAAGTTTATTTCGGTTCATTAGGAAGTTAGTTAGGTCATGATTTGTAGTAAAGTTGACCTTACATGTTCAAGTTTCACGATGTTATCTTATACTTGTGCTTTCAATGTGTTTCAGGTAGTTGGGAAGCTTTTGGACATGTGTTTGATGCGAGGAAGTGGAAAAATTAAATCCATCTGCAGAATACCCCCCCACTAGGGTGGGCATTTTGTGAAGATACCCCACTTGAGATGGGGTCTTAAGTTAAACAATGAAACACCACGGCCAAATGCATTTACTAATATAATTACCCCCCATCTGAGTGAAGTCTGTGACTTTAAGCAATATATTTTTTGTAGATTGTTGCCAACCTCTCCACTTTTCCACGTTTGTTCTTCCATAACCGAACCTCAATCCACTCTCTTACCCACGAATTTGCTACAATTATCTCCACTAACCCACAAATTTAAAAACCTATATCCCTCTCTATAAATACAAGCCCTAACTCTATTAATCTCACACCAATTCATCTTTAAATTTTGATTTTTCTTTCCATCAAACTATGGTTTGTCTTCAATTGGGTTTGCAAAGATCAAGTTTGGGGGAAACTTTAAATTCAGGGCTACTACTGCAAATTCATCAACAATAAAAGGGAAATAAGTGGGTAAGCTAGTTGTTCACTTTGTCATCACACTTTGAAATTCTAGTTGTTAGTTGGGGGTATTATGATAGTGTGAACACCAATTGTTTGAAAAATTATGCAAGTGAAGTCCCCTGGAAATCTGTGATCAATATGACTGCAATGGGACCAAAAATACCATCCAAGCGACAACGGGGCAAAGGTTCAGGGTGTACTCCACCTGCACGGGCCTTGGACAGGCGAAAATTTATGAGTGCCAACGCCACGGACAAGTACAACTATCTAGTGCCCAAAGCACTAACTCGTGAATGGGGTTTGGCACCAGACTATATTGATAGGCAAATGAAGAAGCAGATATACTAGAAAGGTTGGAATAGGTTTACTGATGAGCCAGAACCAGCAATAGTAAACTTAGTGAAGGAGTTCTATGCAAATGCAGAGGATAGCGCCCCGTTCAGTGCATTCGTGAGGGGTAAATAGGTGCCTTTCAGTCCTGAGGCTATCAACAATTATTACAGCCTTTGAGCACTTGCGGTATGCTATTATACACAATTGCATGACAGTGGTCCCGATTATGATCAAATTCTAACCGAAATAACTAAGCCGACACTACATGGGTTAAAGGGCGAAAGGGTGGCACAATCTTCCTCAACAAGAACTTGAGCCGCTATTGCAAGATATGGTATATGTTCTTTTGCGCAAAGTTGTTCCCGTCCACACATACCACTGAGGTGACGAGGGAAAAGTGCTTCTGCTATAAGCAATTGTGTAAGACTTCAACATCGATGTGGGTGCCATTATCAACTTCTCTATACGGTGATGCTTGCGAGGGCCCTTTTTCGGTGTCCTACCCCACCCATCCCTCATTTGTGGGTTGTGTAAGTAGGCTGGCGTTAGATGGTAGGAGATGACCCTACTCAGCAGCCTCTCTAGCTATTGGACTCCCAAATGATTGCACGCTACACGATATGGCCTAGGGGGAGTCACACCCAAGAGGCGTCAGTTTTATATTCCCACCGGCTTCAGAAGAGGAGGAAGAGACTGAGGACACATCCGAAGATGATGAGTTTCAAGCTGATGAGATGACTGGAGAGCAGGAGACTATAGAGAGTCAAAGGACGAGCATATTTATGTTCAACAACTAATTTCGTAGTCTTCAGTGCCTGGTGGACAAAAGGGACAAAGAAGCCAACCGATAGATGAGGCGACTGGCGGCCAGGAATGACCACATGTTCAATGCCATGAACACGTCCTTTGCCTCACTAAATGCGGCCTTACAGACTCTGAATCCAACCGCAGTCGACCAGTTTCCATACCAACCGCCCAAGCCCATGCCACAATTTCCACCATCTGATTCTGACAATGAAGAGCCCCGAGTTTATGAGCCACGACCCCCATCACCACAATCACCTCAACCTTAGATGATTACAAGGAAGTCCTCCTACATTTACTGTTATATATTCACAATGAGGACATTGTAATTGTTAAGTTTGGGGGAGTTTAGTTTAGTTTTATTGCATGTTTAGTTTAGTTGTTATATTTTTGCATATGTTGTCATGTTTAGTTTTAGGTTCATTATATGTTGCATTCATGTAGTATAATTGCATAATAGTTTGCATAGTAGTGTAGTATTATAAATAGTTTTTATTAGTTTCTATTTCTGTTATTTTTATTCAATATTGTAAAAAAAAATCACAAAAAATTTAGTTAAGTACTGTGTTTATCTTGCATGAGTCCAGCTGTTAGATAGTACAATCTATTTTGGCCAATGATGAGACTGACTTCGAGTAGACAAGTATAGTACTTACTATTAGAACTTTGATATGATTTTCTGTTATAAATTGAATCTCTTCCTGTTTCAAACTGGTATAATAAGGATAGCATTGTAATAACAACTATGTTGATTGATTAAGTACAAATTAATACATAATGGAGAAAATTTGGGGTATATAAGCTATATCTATATAAAAAATAAAAAAATAAAATAAACACTGTGGCATGCTTGACTAGTTTTGTGGCCTTTGTTACTTGAGTAAGTAAGCTCGAGGGTATTGTCTTTACACCTAGCACCCTAAGGCCTTAATGGTCTAGGAGTCGTTGGTCGAAAGTTCGTTAAGGTAGCATTGAAAAGCATAAAGGAATAAGACATTGCACAGCCATGAGTATATAAAAAAATAAAAAAATAAAACGGAAAATAAGAGCAAAAAGCCCCCGTAAATGAAAAATAAAGCATAAGTACCCTATTTTGACTCTTGATATTTGTGATTATTCGATTTTAGTTGGATCTTGACTGTTTTTAAAATTTCGTGAGTTTACACTGTATGATGCCTTAAAAGAGACCTATTATGTGTTAAACTTGATTTTATATCAGTTAGTATGGGTGTTGAGAACACACGCACTATATCAGTAATAACTGTTTAAGATTTGGTAATTGATTGGGAAATTACTAATTTGTTTTGATATGAGGTATCATCATGTTTACTTGATTTCTCTAAGGCCGGTTGAATAGATTTGTTTCTATCTATACTGTTGGATTCATAGGCATATATATTAGTTGCATTCCATTGCATTGCATAAAATTTTTGTTTTGTTTTGTGCTCGAGGACTAGCACAGGTTTAAGTTTGAGGGAGTTTTATGAGTGGGTTTTATACCTACAAATCAGCCTTTAATTTGAGCTTAAATTGTGTTGATCTTGTATATTTATGTTCGTTTTTACTTGTTTATGTTTGTTTTATGTTTAGGTGGCATGGCATAGAATTAGTGGCATAAAGGTGGCATTGTGACAGGAAGTGTCATCAAATTGAGCAAGAAGTGCAACTGCAGAAGAACCCCCTGCCGGGGTGGGCCTCTATAAAACAAAAACTCCCGCCGGAGCGAGGGTACGGGGCAAGAATAGGAGTTTTGTTTCAATTAGAGTTCTGCAGCAGTGTGAAAGGAAATAAGTTAGCATGTGATAAGTGGGTTTTATACCTACTTATTGGATATCAATTCACGAGAACTATGCCTATCTCAAGTACATTTTAGTGTGTTTTTAGTTGCATTTCATGATATTTTGCATTGCATGTACTGAGAACTCCTTTGGTGTGAAAGTGCAGGAAATGGCATAGCTTGGTGATAGTAGATGGCATGAGGCTAATGGTAGCATGACGCAAGGAACAATTGGAGATATACAACTGAGGATGGATGAGGGAAGAGTGGCATGTCAAAGGTTCAGTAGTTGGATACAGAAGTAGTAGCAGCAGAGCTTAGAATTCAAAGTGCAGAAGATGCGCGGCTGCGTGGCTATACAAGCTAAAGGACGCGCGCCTGCGCGATCATCTGGACTAAACAGATTTTGAACACGCACACCCGTACGATGATTGTAAAGGGAACTCGCGCGCCTGCGCACGACATCTGCATTTGATAATAATTTTATTTTAATTTTTAAATTGTAAGAGTTTGAGTAGGTTAAAAAAATTCTGGTAGGTACCAGACGCATCTATCATTTGTTTTTACGTACTTTTCATAATAGAAAACTAGGGTTTACACTTTGAGAGATTTCCATTGATGAACCAAGCATAAACTTATTAATTTCTCCTTCTTCTCTGGGTTTCAATCATTGTGGATGAACTACTTTATGTTGCTGGATATTAGTGAGGATTTGAACGTTACGTTTGGATTGTAATCAGCAATTGGGTTTGATCGATTCTGTCTTTTCTCTTTCAATTATTTATTTATTTCCCATGCATAGCTTTGATCCCATAATGGCTTTCAATTCAGCGATGAACTAAACTCCATTATGGGATTCTAACGGATTTTAATATGTAGTCTAATTGATTGCTTGATTGCTGGATTGTTTGCGTATTATCAGGAATTTCTATTATGGTTATTTTGAATGCATGAATGATTGATCACCATTCGTTTTATGTGCTTGTATGGAATTGAAAAATAACATGCAAGTATGATTGTAATCCTGATAGTATGCGTATATAGGGTTGTTTTGCTTAGCTTTATATTTCGTGAACCAGATAGACATATATTGTTTCACCGTATGAGTTATTATAAGGGCTTGTGCTTAATTTCAATATTGTTGCAATTTCACATTGAAATATAGTGATCTTGGTTTTGTTGAAGATTACATGATGTCTATTGTCTGTGGATGTTATGTAAGTGAGTCATAATACATTGAAAAATGGTTATGTCTACATTCGTGCTCTTGGCTAATTTCATCTGATACGTGAACAATCTTGCATGATGGTGGTAATTAGATGAACTATTAAATGAAGTTAGGATCCCATTATTTCCAGATTTGATTTATTACATTATTATTCTTATTTTAGTTATTCTTTGCATTTAGAGTAATTCACAATTATAAGCATTAGTTTAAGCATATAAAAATAGTGATTTAGTTGGTGCATAATAGTTTAATTTAGAATCCTTTCTCCGTGGATCGATACTCGACTTACTCTGTATTGCTTGTTGACTCATGTATGCTTGCATGAGTTAGAGCTCTTTTGTTAGAACTAAAAAATAGGCAACAAGATTTTGGCGCCGTTACCGGGGAAAGGCGTATAAAGTTTTATTATTATCATCAGTTTTAAGCTATATTGTATGACTTAGACAAATCTAATCGTTTCTCATTTCTATTTTTTTGTTTTGTTTGTGTTTCTGGTACTTGTATAATTTTTATGCACACACAATTGTCCAACTCAGAATTGATTCCAGCGCAGGATAATATTAACGGGAGAGGTTGGAAAGCGAGAGTGCGGAGAAATTTACAAGCACAGTTAGAGGGTACTACATCTAGTATGGCAGAAGAACAAAGAGAAGAGAAAAGAGAGGAGCACCGGGCTCTGAGATACTATTCAATGCCCAATATTAATGGACTTCAGTCTAGCATAGTCAGACCAGCTATAGCAGCTAATACGTTCGAGATAAAACCGGGTACTATTCAGATGGTGCAGAATTCGGTCCAGTTTGGGGGTGCTGCTACAGATGATCCTAATGAGCACCTGTTGAGTTTCATTGAGATATGTGATACTTTCAGATACAACGGGGTGTCGGAGGATGCTATTAGACTTAGGCTATTTCCATTCTCATTAAGGGATAAAACGAGAAGTTAGCTTCATTCTTTGCCTTCAGGATCAATTACTACATGGGAGAACCTAGCACAGAAGTTTTTAGCCAAGTTTTTCCCAATGGCTAAGATCGCGAAAATGAGGACAACAATCACTCAATTTGAGCAACAACATGGTGAAGCCTTATACGAAGCCTGGGAGAGATACAAAGAGATGCTACGAAAGTGTCTGCACCATGGTATGCCAGATTGGATGGTGATCAACACATTTTACAATGGATTGGGATGGCAGTCGAGACCTATTGTAGATGCAGCTGCAGGAGGGGCATTATGGGCAAAGAGTTATGAAGAGGCCTATAACCTTATCGAGATAATGGCAGCAAATGATTTTCAAAATCCTACATCTCGAATGCCACAGCCCAAAGTTGCAGGTTTGTTGGAAGTGGATGCTATTACTCAGTTGCCAGCACAGATGGCAGCTATGGCAAAGAAAATAGATTCATTGGCAGAGAGCAAAGCGAAAATAGTTGCCTTCGTACGTGTGATTTGTGCAGGGTCACATTCGACAGATCAATGTGCTATCAGCTCGGACTCGGTACAGTATGTGAGCAATTATAGGAAAGACCAAGGACAGTTTTAGAACACGTACAACTCCAACAACCGCAATCATCCTAACTAAAGTTGGTCAAATAATCAAGGAAATCAGCAGAATCAGTTTCAGTCACAGCCAGCGCAGCAACAGTTTACACAAAGACCACCTTTTCCACCAGGATTTTCTCCAAAACAACAACATCATACTCCATCTGCACTTCAGCAAGAAAAGAAATCAAAAATGGAGGAGATGATGATTAAGTACATGGCAAACACGAAGGTAATGATCAAAAGCCAAGCAGTGGCTATTAAAAATTTGGAAACTCAAATGGGGCAAATGGCGATCATGCTTAACAACAGGCCCCAGGGTTCATTGCGAAGTAATACAGAGTCAAATCCACGAAGAGAAGGGAAGGAACAGTGTCAGGCTATAACACTCAGGTCTGGGAAGCAATATGCAGAAAATTCACCAGGCGCGACCGCGCCTGGTTTACAAGGGATGACGCGCGACCATGAGATGCAGAGCAGTTGGCTGAGCTGAAAGAAAATCATGAAAATTTTGAGTTACGGCAGGTAGAGAAAGATAAATTAGGTTCAGTGGAGAAGCCCGTGAGTACAGTACCAAGAGTTCACCCTTAAGTTCCGTATCCACAAAGATTGAATAAGTTGAGGGAGGATAACCAGTTCAACAAGTTCTTGGAGGTTTTTAAAAAGCTGCAAATTAACATACCCTTCGCTGAGGCATTGGAACAGATGCCATGTTATGCAAAGTTCATGAAGGGTATATTGTCAAGGAAGAGGAGATTAGATGAGACGCCCCCAAAGTAGGTATACATCACCCATCTTGAGTCACCAAATACATGGTACAGAATACAATTACAAACTTAATTATACAACCGTAGTGTAATATACGACAAAACATAGTTAAGAGTTTAAACAGGAATATTGCCTTCTAGACAATATTCACTCTCAAATAGAGTCCTCATTACATTTATTGTCACACTATTTTATAGAATAGTGAGGACTACTAATAAATCATCTCGGACCATCACTCCATTCCCCAACTAGTCCCGGCTACGTTCTCATTTCCTGAAGAGAACAATGAAAGCAAAAGGCTGAGCTCAACTAGCCTAGTAAAAAATATTATGACTAAGATAATGCAAGATAAATTATCATTAGCCTTCAACAATGTTAAAAATGATAAAATACAATAGACATCAAGTTTAACTGCAGCGGAATAAGCAATCCATTAGAAGTGTTAAGTAGAGCATAATATCTACTATCTTCTATGATTTAAAATGTTTTTATCAATTTTTATCCCTGAGACTCAGCTTAATAATTAAACCACATCATCGAGTCATCCTTGCACTATGGGCTAAGTATATTCATTAAATCATCAATGGTCATGACTATACCGAATAATCTATGGTCATAATCATACCAAAAACTGTCCATCAATGTACTACAGGCCACTGAGGACTTTTACCAAGTCATTTATAACATTACAGGTCATGATTATACCGAATGATCCCTGGTCATAATCATACCAAGTCCATCTATGCACGTAAGCCAAAGATAACTTTAATCACAATATAAGCATGAAGATGATGACAATGATATAATAATTCAATAAAATAAGTTCAAAAATAAATTTTAAAGATTTATAAGTTAATTTATTCTAAAATCAATTACGTCCAAATTGTCAACATGATACTGCTTTATGGAGTAAAATTCTAGAATGCTCAGAAGAATATTTCCATGAAAAGATACTGGATGAAGTGCAAATATCCAGAATATTCTACTAATTTCATAGAGTATAGAAGCCAAAACTTTAACCAACTGAGTATAATAGAATATATGAATATATTCCCTATTAAAACGAATATTCCTCGACCAATCGAATATAATATAACCACTTGCTTACTTTGCAAAATTTGTAAATATTACCCACAACTATAACATTATATAAAATCCACACCATAATATTCAAAAATATATTTCGAGAAAATTATTCTTTATTCATAAAAGTTGGGGTCTTACATTAGAAGAGTTCGAGACAGTGGCCTTGACAAAGGAATGCAGTGCAGTGCTTCAGCGTAAATTACCTCCAAAGCTGAAGGATCTAGGCAGTTTCACAATTCCATGCACGATCGGGAAGATGAGATTCAGTAAGTGTCTATGTGATCTTGGGGCAAGTATCAATTTGATGCTCTTGTCAGTATTCAATCAGTTGGGATTGCTGGCTCCAAGGACGACAAATATTTCTTTGCAGTTAGCTGATAGATCCATCACGTATGCACGAGGAATTGTTGAAGATGTATTGGTGAAAGTGGACAAATTTATCTTTCCGGCTTACTTCATCATTTTGGATTACGAGGAAGATAAGAATATACCAATCATACTAGGGATACCATTCCTAGCTACAGGAAGAACCTTGTTTGACGTTCAGAAAGGGGAACTCACTATGCATGTTCATGATCAAGAGGTTACCTTTAATGTCTTCAAGGAAATGAAGTTCCCAACAGATGAAGAGGAATGCTTCAGAGTTGATTTGGTGGACCGTGTATTAAATGATGAAGTTGAAAGTCTGGTGGATTATGAACCATTGAGGAGTGTCATTGCTAAAAATTTAGAATTGGAGGATGAGGAATTCGACGAACTTGTGCAATATCTGGATACCACTCCACAATTCAGAAAATTTAGAACACCTGTCGAGCCATTGACGAAAGCTGGAGAGACATCGGTAAAATTAAGGCCATCTCTTAAGACACCGGTAAAATTAAAGCCATATGTCGAGCCATTAACATCTTTTCAGGAAGAAAAACAACTACGAGTGCTTAGAGAGTTCAAATCAGCTATTGGATGGACCATAGCAGATATCAAAGGGATCAGCCCTTTTTTTTGCATGCATAAGATCCTGTTGGAAGATGATAGTAAGCCGTCGGTGGAGCAGCTAAGAAGGCTTAATCCGATAATGAAAGAAGTGGTCAAGAAAAAGGTACCGAAATGGTTTGGATGCGAGGCATAATCTATCCGATTTCACAAATTTCATGGGTGAGCCCAGTCAAAGGTGTGTCTTAGAAGAAGGGTGGTATGACCGTCGTGACTAATGATAATAATGAGTTGATTCCAACACGAACAGTAACGGGGTGGAGAGTCTGCATGGACTACCGCAGACTAAACAAAGCTACAAGGAAAGATCATTTTCCACTACCGTTCATCGATCAGATGTTGGACAGACTAGCAGGTCATAAGTATTATTGTCTTCTGGACGGTTATTCAGGCTATAATCAGATTGTGATAGCTCTAGAAGACCAGGAAAAGACAACCTTCACATGTCCATACGGCACCTCTACTTTCAGAAGGATGTCTTTTGGGTTGTGCAATGCTCCAGTCACCTTTCAGAGATGCATGATGGCTATATTTTTGGATATGGTGGAGGAGAATGTGGATGTATTTATGGATGATTTCGCAGTCTTCGGGGACTCGTTTGATTTATGCCTTGAAAATTTGGTGATGGTTTTGAAGAGGTGTGTTGAGACAAATTTAGTGATGAATTGGGAAAAGTGCCATTTCATGGTACAAGAAGGAATCATTTTGGGATACAAGGTTTCAAAGAAGGGACTCGAGGTGGATAGGGCTAAGCTAGACACTATTGAGAACTTGCCACCACCTACTTCTGTAAAAGGTGTTTGCAATTTTTTGGGACATACAGGTTTTTACCACAGATTCATCAAGGACTTCTCCAAGATAACTAAACCACTATGCAGTTTATTGGAGAAGGATGCACAGTTTAATTTTGATGAGGCTTGCGTGTCAGCATTTGAGCACTTAAAGGTGAAACTAACTTCAGCACCAGTGATTACTGCTCCAGATTGAGATTTGCCATTTGAGCAGATGTGTGATGCCAATGATTACGCCATAGGGGCTGTTTTGGGGTAGAGGAAGGAAAAGATGTTTCATGCGATATATTATGCCAGCAAGACCCTTACAGATACACAGTTGAACTACACCACCATAGAGAAAGAGTTATTGGCAGTGGTGTATGCCTTTGATAAATTTTGAGCATATCTAATTGGCACAAAGGTGATAGTGTACACGGATCACGCAAAAATTCGGCACTTAGTGGCAAAGAAGGATGCCAAACCTCGGTTGATCAGATGGATTTTATTACTACAGGAATTTGATTTGGAGATCAAGGACAGAAAGGGCACTGAATACTAAGTGGTGGACCATTTATCGCGCTAGAGAATCCGGAAAGGGAGGCAGACGACAAAGTTATAATTAATGAATCCTTCCTAGATGAGCATTTGTTTGTGGTGAAAGGGGAAGTGCCATGGTTTGAAGACTACATGAACTATTTGGTAAGTAAGATGGTACCTTCTGACTTGATGGGCTATCAAAAGAAAAAAATTATACACGATGTCAAATGGTATATATGGGATGAGCCTTATTTGTTTAAACAGTGTGCTGATCAAATGATAAGAAGGTATATCCCGTATAGTGAAACCGAGGGGATTTTGCAGGATTGTCATTCTTCTGTGTATGGGGGTCACTATGGTGGAGAAAGAACAGCGGCTAGAGTACTACAAATGGGATTTTACTGGCTAACAATTTTTAAGGAAGCATATAGTTTCGTCCAGAGGTGTGATAGATGTCAGCGAGTGGGGAACATCTCAAAAAGAAATGAAATACCATTGAATACGATCCTCGAAGTAGAAATTTTTGATGTGTGGGGGATTAATTTCATGGGACCTTTTGTTTCTTCGTGCGAAAATCTCTACATCTTGCTCGCAGCGGATTATGTGTCGAAATGGGTAGAAGTGGCAGCTCTTCTGACAAATGATGCCAAGGTAGTCCTCAGGTTTTTACACAAAAGTATCTTCACAAGGTTTGGGACTCCAAGGGCCATCATTAGTGATGAAGGTAGTCATTTCTACAATAGGTAGTTTACAGCTTTATTAGCCAAGTATGGGGTGAACCATCGTATTGCTACAGCTTATCACCAGCAAAACGAATGGCCAAACTGAAGTGTTGAATCGAGAAGTTAAAAGAATCCTTGAAAAAATTGTGAATCCCACAAGAACTGGTCTCTAAAGCTGGATGATGTTGTGTAGGCATATATGACCGCATACAAGACTCCACTGGGCATGTCACCTTTCCAGCTAGTCTACGACAAAGCATGTCACCTTCCTACGGAGCTAGAGCATAAGGCATATTGGGCAATTCGGAAGCTCACTTTTAATTTAAAAGCTGCAGGGGAGAAACGCCTACTCCAACTCAATGAGTTGGATGAATTCCGATTACAGGCATATGAGAATTCAAAGCTGTACAAGGAGAAGGTGAATAAATGGCATGATCGGAAGATCATAGAGAGAACATTTGAACTAGGATAAAGAGTGTTTCTTTTCAACTCCAAACTTAAACTTTTTCCCAAGAAGCTGAAATCAAGATGGTCAGGGCCATTTACAGTGAAGACTGTCTTCCCACATGGTGCGATAGAAGTGTTTGATAAGTTTCCAGACAAGCCTTTTAAAGTGAATGGACAGCGATTGAAACATTACTTTGGTGGCGAGGTGGACAGACAAAAAGTCACCTCATTTCTTTCTTCGACATGAGATTCAGAGACAGTTAAGCTAATTGACTATAACTTAGCGCTTGATGGGAGGTAACCCATTGTTTCTATCTCTACTTTGTATTTATTTAGTTTAAGTTATATTTGTTAGCTCATTTTCATTCTCAGATATAATAGTTTGATTATCTTTGCATAATTATCATAGTAGTTGAACTTGAATAGGAGTATGATTGT
Organism: Panax quinquefolius; assembly: GCA_020205615.1. Lineage (NCBI taxonomy): Eukaryota > Viridiplantae > Streptophyta > Magnoliopsida > Apiales > Araliaceae > Panax > Panax quinquefolius. Next base: position 118,400,412 of record CM035155.1, read on the forward strand.
GTATAGCATCGAAATTAGGGTGACAAAATAGACACTCATGTTTATATAGTAAATCATGCTTTGACAGTGTTTATTGGTGATATTGTAGGTGTATATGATGGAGTGCATGACTGTCTTGTAGCTTTAGGAATGAAATTGACAGTATAGACTGCAACCATGCGCGCCCGCGGGATGATAATAGTACTAAAACATGAGACCGCGCATTACAAATCTCTGTGTTGAACAAGCCACTCGCGCGCCCGCGCCCGGTATCCTTTCCAAAGCCGCGCGGCCGTGCACCAAAGACCGTAGGTCAGACGACTCCAAGCGCTCCAAGTTAGGCTACACCAAGCGCTTAGGCGCCTAAAGTCAGTAGCCCAAACATGTTACAACCGCCTAGGCGGTCCAGCCCTTGCAACACCCAGAGCCTAGGCGCTCCTCACTCGCGCGCCCGTGCATGAACTCCTTTGAAAGGCCTTGCGGCCGCGCGCGACACCGGTCATTGAAATTTTTTTGAGTTTTAAAACAAGTGTTGTGACTTATTTTTCATATCTTTTGAAAGAGCACAGAGGCGGTTTCACTTGTCTCCCATAAATGCACGTCTCCTCATCTCTCATCAGTTACAAAGTGCAGCCATACATCTCTCATCCACCACGTGATCACCCACAATTCTACCCACGTCCATATCTGCAGTATAAAGCTAGGGTTTTAGATTGGGTTGAGTAGAATTCATTTTGGGGGTACTCAATCATCAGCTAGCACTCATTCTTCACTATCAGTCAAGTCATCTTCATTCTCTCTATCAATTACAAATGGGTCCTAAGAGAGCTCACTCTTCTTCTTCTTCTTCATCGTCTTCCTCTAGTAGTCAAGGGGAAGATGTTGTGGATCATACCAAATTCTTGAGTCTGGCAGCCCAAGCAGAGTATTACAGAATTGTGGTAAAGACGTTTGTAAAGGAGCGCGGTTTCAAACCTGAGAGGCAAGATGGTCAGTTATGGAATATGATTCAAGAAAGGGGATGGTTTGGATTGACTGCCACTCCTATGCCTGTTCCGATTAGTATTATCTGAGAATTCTATGCTAATGCTAAAGACACAATGAGTGGTCCATCTGTGGTTTGAGGATTTCAAGTCGATTTCCGACCTCCCGCCATCAGAGCAGTTTTTAGGATACTTAACACACCACCGACTGGGTCTGATAATTAGGTACAAGGTGCACATTTAGAAACGGATTTGGAAATGATCATTACTGAGTTGTGCGTTCCAGGAATAAAGTGGACTTATAAGGCCGGCACGAATCAACCTCGCATATTCCCAGCTTCAGCATTGAATCGGTACGCGAAAGCATGGAACTTGTTTATATGTGCCAAACTAGTTTTGTCGTCTCATCAGCATGAAATCACAGCGAAAAGGGCAATCATTCTGTGGGGAATAATCACAGGCAAATACATTGACGTGGGCCATCTGATTCATCAAAATATGTTGCGTTATATGTGGGGAAGCACTACAGGGAGTATTCCACATGCGTCAGTTGTAGCTATATTGTGTGCCCATCAAGGATGCCATTGGGATAACGAGCAAATGCAAAACCCGAGTCAAGATATCAATCACATAACCATTGCAAAATTCAAGGAATGGGCAGGAGGGGCACCGTACCCGCAAGGAAAAAGCTTCATCATTCGACCCACATCCACACAGGCCTCCACCACATTACACACACGACCTAAGCGGGAACGTGCGCTCAAGCAAATCTAACTGCTACGGGGATCGACAACCCGCGGTTTGGAGCGAAAGGTCGACGCAATGTACGACAACTTCACAGCATTTGCTACGGGTCTGACGAGGTCATTAGCGGAGGCATTTGCAAAACAAGGGACCATGTTTGAGTGGCCACAATTCGGGACGGCCGTGCCATATCCACCACCAGATTAACCACCCAAAGAGGGTGGTGCAGCTGAGCACTAGGGGAGTTTTCTCTAAACCTATATCTTCATTCATTGAGGCAATGAATATTCTAAGTTTGGGGGTATTGGGGTCGTAGGGTAGTGCATATAGTATTTGCATGTTTAGTTTAAAGTTTCATGTTAGATAATAATTGCATATTATATTGTTTTATTTTTAGTCATCATTATTTGTGTTAGTATATGTTTAGTTGCATGTCTCACAGTTCTAGCTTTATGGAAATTTTGTCTAGCCTATGATGAATGTGAATTGTGAAGGATTGTTGAGTATTTTGGATAACATGAACTTAGATATAATATTTTACATGATGTAATTCATGATGTTGTCTAAATGCTTTCGGTTTGCACTGCTGTGTTCACAATTGCTTGTAGGCTTAAGAATGATGTGTTGTGTTGCTTAATAGGAAATGTGGTTTTAAAAAGAGAAATCTGTGGAAATGGACTTAGATTGTACAAAACATTGATAATCAAACTGTGGGAACACATGGGTATGCTATGTATAAAAAAAAGGAAAAGCTATCTTGAAACCTTCTTGAGCTAAATGATTGACTCTGTGGAAGGAGCGAGATGGAGCGTAAAACGCACTCGCTGAAAAAAAAGAAATTAACACCGCGGGTGTAAGACCCCGAATTTTATGAAATAAATTATTCAATTTTTCTTATAATTATTATTTAGTAAATGTTTAAATTGATAAAAAAAAGTTAAAGTTAAGGATGATATATATAAAATTTTCAAAATACGCAAGTGGTTATAAAATACTCATTTCTATTGGGGAATATTCGTTTGGTCATGGAATATTCTTGTTTCCGGGAATATTAAATGCGACACAAGCTAGACCATTTGTGGGCCCCATAACGTAATAACCTGGGATGAAGAAAATGACAAGTTTGAGTTTTTATAAATAACGACGTAGTTATTACTGCTTAACACCGTTGGAATACTCGGTGGTTAAAATACGATGTCTGGCGTGGTTGCATAGTAAAACACCAGTATTACGATATTTTGAATTATTGATTCTTACGTAAGAAGGCACTTTACTCAATAATTATTACGATAATTATTGTTCAATATTTTATTTTATTGGTTCAATAATTGTTGCGTTGATATTTTATATTATTGTTGTTTTAATAATTGTCATTTCACAGTATTCCCATTATCAGATCAATAATTTATATTATTTGGATAATATTATTAAATAGTATTATTGGTAATGTCTAGAAAGTTCTATCAAGGAGAGGTTTGGTCACCTAATTGCGTGCTAGTAAGGAGAAATCCTTATTGGAAAGCCCCCTCTTTCCTGGGAACTGCTTGGTTGTCATAATTGTGATTCTGTAATATTATTTGTGAATAATTAATTATTAATTTATATGATAAAGAAATATTTATTTGATGTGGATATAAATGATAGATTTATTTATGTGGTTATAAATGAAGGAATTAATATTGAGGTGTTTTATCAGTATTTTGTCGGATTGGAGGTATTAAAAACTCAAATCGGTGTTCTTAAAGCTTTATTGTGTGAGTTGTAATTTTAATCCGACCGTTGGATCGTTGTGATTTTTGGATATGTTATACATATATGAGTTGAGTATATGTCCACAAATTTTGAACCGTTGAAAATTAACGCATGATTTGTTATGAATTTTAAAAGGTGTTGAAACGGTGTTGAAAATCATCCGTTTGTGGATTTCGGATATTTTCTATTTGGAATTTGAAAAAACTCAAAGCTACAAAGTTGTAGAGAATTCGATTTCATATGGAATGGACATAGAATTCGTATTTTTCTGATATACGGGCTATTTTCAATGAATTATTGAAGTTTCGGAAATTAAAATATTTTTATTAAATTTATGGGTGGGACCCACTTTTATTTTAACATGTGGGCTGCCAAAAATATTCAGAAGTGGCTGGCTTGATTGTTTGATTCAACAAAGGAGGATGACGTGGAAGGAAATAAAATAAATAATATTATTTTATTAATTTAGTCTCCTTTGGCGTTCTAGCATTTTCCTATAAATAGGCGCTTAAGTTAGAATTGAAAATCACACCGTAAATCAAGTTTTCTCTCTATATTCTCGAACGTATTTTTGTAAGTATTTAGATACTTGGAGAGTTGCTATTCAGTGCAAGTTTCCTTCGACTTTTCATCCGACATTTCGGTTAGAAGTACTGCTCTTTTGAGGTAAGGGATTTTAAGGATTATTATTTTTATCATGTTTCGTAATTTTTCTGACCGTCAAAAATTCTGGAAAAATTTGAAATGATAATTTGATGAGTTTCCTTGATTGTGTCCAAAAATGACAATTTTTGGATGTATAGAATAGGAGTTATGGATTTTATGAAAAAAGACTATTTTAAAAGTAAACCCTTATAACTCCTTGTGGTTAACTCCAAAATTGGTGAACTTTTTATTAGGAGTACATCTATATAACATCAGTATATTCTGTAAATTTTGGAATTTTTGAACAAAAGTACAATTTATGATAAATGTCCAAATATTCGGCAGTTTTGACCATGTGAAAAATAGTAAATGAATTTTAAAAATTCCGAAAAAAATATATGTTCAATATGGGACTATATTATGCTAAATCCCAGAAAAGAAATATTTTTGAGACTGATTTGGTATTTTTCATGAAAATGGACTAGTTATGAATAAATAAATTAAATATGTTATGTGAAGTAAAAAAAATTAAAAAATAGGATTTTATGGCTTGAGATCCTATATATGGTATATGCATATTTTTGATGAGGTTGTTGGTTATTGGTGATGAAATCTTATGAGTTTGGCATTTTGTATGATTAAATGCATTAATTAGTAAAGTGTAAACAATTAAAATAAATTGTTTATAAGTTTAAGAAATGATTAAAATATTGTGGTAGTATTAATAATATTAGATTATGAGATTATTAAGTGATTTATAACATTTGGATTAAGGTGTTATGAAATCATTGATTTATGAATCTTACTCTTGAAATTAAATGCAGTTGTTGATCGTATTATTTTTATTATCATATAGAACATTTTTATAATTCCGGTGATGAAATTTCTCTTTGACTTAAATGTAAAGATGGGTAGATTATTGGTATGATCGTGACTATGAGTTCTCTTTGGCCAGTAGTGCAAAGATGAATTGTTAACTGGTATGATCATGACCATTGAATTTATAATTAAATATTTTTAGCTTAAGTGCAAATGTGAATTGATCAACATGGTTATAATTATTGTTTATATAAATTCTGAAATGATTATATATTTCTTTGAGATATGAATATCTTTGGCCTGTAGTGCAAAGATGAATTGTTGATGAATATCTTTGGCTGTGTAGTGCAAAAGATGACTGTTGTTGAATATCTTTGGCATGTAGCAAAAAGATGAATCATTAATGAATATCTTTTGGCCGTAGTGCAAAGATGAACTTATTATTATGATTATGAACAGGAACTGTGATTTGGTATAACCATGATCTTTGATGTTTCAAGTAAAGACATGTGATGAAAAATATCTTCGTCTTAGATGAGAAGAGAAATTAGAACTACAATTATGATTATGAGTTATTCACATGACTGTGAACAGGATCTATTGATTAATGTTACAGGGTTAAAGCATTGTTGGTGGACTTTTAACATGGAGAAGATAATAGACTTTATGGTCTATTTGACTCTTCTAATGGATTACTCGTTCCGCTGCAACTATAGTTGAAAAGTTTTATCATCTACCATATGTTCTAAATCTTTGATTTATTACTGATGAAGGCTATTTCTAATTTAATTATCTTTAGTTATGACATTCTTTACTGGGCTAGTTGTGCTCACCCCTTTTGCTTCACAATTCCTTTCAGGTAATAAAAGTGTAGCTGGGTCGAGCGGGGATAACAGGGGAATAGTGTGGAGGTCCGAGACTATCAAAGTTTCTCAACACATTATAAAATGGCATGACATACAATATATAATTGTATTTAGGACCTAAGATGTGTGTGTCGTATATTATACGTCACTTAATAATTGATTTTGGTGAATAACAATAGGGTGAGGTGAACCCAACTTTGGAAGGGTATTTTGCCACTATCATACAAGATGTCTAATGACATACAATCTCGTGTTATCATAAGAAAGGGTTGTGCACATCCACTTGCTGAGTATATCTATGAGCACTACCTATATGATCTTGGAGTTGGGTTGAAACATAATGTTCAATAGCAGATGGTGGAGATAGTTATATGTCAAGAGAAGACTCACCATTGGAAGGAACAAGATAGTAATCTTCTCGTTTTTCTTTGGGGTCTATTGGATCAACCAAGGATAATTCTCTAGACATATGATATCTATCATAACTTAGATTCATGGCCTCCTATGTACGATGGTTTCCTTGAGCACTTCCCAAAGATTTTAATTTCTAAAACAGTTCTAGATTGTACCTTTATGTAAGGTATCACTATGAGGTGTTGTCCATAGTTGGGACATGAGTCACAGTTGGTATTAAAACTCACAGTATATGTGTTGTTGTATTTTGCACGACAATTATAGTAATAAAGTTGTAGTTATTTTCTGTACAATGTATTTGGCGACTCAGAATAGGTTTGATGGATTGGACATATTTTGGGGGTGTCACAGCGGGAAAGAGCGAGAATCGCCCTCGTGAGAAAGAATAAAGCAGTTTGAACCCATTGTTGAACCTTAGTTTGTTTTGATATGTTGGAATGGTCTTTGTTGCATAAGTATACATGAGTCTTGATGTAGACTGTAATTTCCTATTTTGAGCAGTTTAGCATGTGTATTCTTTGCTTAAATCAAGTTTTGGTGAACACAACACACACACACACACACAACATCTTTATAGCATATATGAATTATCTGAGTGTATGATATTATGCCTATAGTTTGGTTTGAATTTGTATTCACGAATCTGGATAATTCGCTGAGGCATTTTGGACTGAAATTCTGTTATAGCTTGAGCAATGTGAGACTAGTTGCATCATGATATAGTTGCATAGTATGTAGTTGCATTTTCAGTGTTTATTAGTATACATTGCTTGAGGGCAAGCAATAGTTCAAGTTTGGGGGTATTTGATAAGTGGGTTTTATACCTACTTATTGGATATCAATTCATAAGAACTATGCCTATCTCAAGTACATTTTAGTGTGTTTTTAGTTGCATTTCATGATATTTTGCATTGCATGTACTGAGAACTCCTTTGGCATAGCTTGGCGATGGTAGATGGCATGAGGCTAATGGAAGCATGACACAAGGAACGATTGGAGATATACAACTGAGGATGGATGAGGGAAGAGTGGCATGTCAAAGGTTCAAGAGTGGATCTGAAGCGATGCGCGACAACAGCTCATAATTCAAAGTCTGGCCGCATTTTATCAAGCTGCGGCAGCTATATCTGAGCTAAAGGATGCGCACCCACGCGATCACCTAGATTGAACAAATTTTGAACATGCGCGCCCGCGCGATGATTGTTGTAACGACCGAGAAATTTGGATTTTATTATAAAATGATTTTATTAAAATAAATAAAAATAAAATCATATTTTATGTGATATCAAGATGGTTGTCATTCTATAACCTATTGATGTTGGAATGTCATAGTATTTTAGCTACGTGAAGGAATTAAAGTGTTTAAATTTCTAAGACGAAAATAAAAGTTTTCCGAGAAATTTTCTGAAAAATACTATTCATCAGTATTTGCTCGGGAATTATTTTTGAACTTCCGAGAAATACGTAATGATATAATATCAAAGTAAGACGGATTATGTAATAATAATCTAGTTATGGAAAACGTAATATTTCGCTTGCGGACTTAATTCGAGGATATTAAGGAGAGCGAAGTATTAGTAAGTAAGTATTAATTTTATGATACTTAGGTATTGTACAAGGGAATGAAAACGAGTATAATACAAAGTATTATACGAGTTTGTATGAAGGAAGGAATATCGTATATAATGAAGTTGTATACGAAGTATAATACGAGAATAATACATAGATAATGTGTATATGTATTAAGTAATGTTAATGGACTTGGATGATTGGTTAACAATTGGTACAAGCCCAAGTGATTTAAAAGTTAAGGCCCAATATTAATTAATGAACAAGTTAATTAATGCAAGCCCAAAAGATAGGTTAATCTAAGCTAAATTAAAGTCCAATGGATTACTATGACCCATGGGGCAAACCATACTAATATGGTTAATATGTGATAACCAAGATAAGTGGGGACCAAGTTAATGTGGTAACCAAGTTATGTAATGACCAAGTTAAATGAGTAATGACCAAGCAAAGGATAGGTTTTGTGCCATGCAAGTAATGAATAGTAAGGAGCTGCATAAGGAGGTGGGATTGTTTTAAAGTCCAAATTACCCTAACTTTGGAAAATCTATATATAGAGGAGGCTTACAAGCCATTTGTTAGTTGTTCACATAATCCAAATATCTCAAAGTGCTTAATTGGTAGAGAGTTTAAGTTACAAATAAGTCACTTCCATAAGCAAGAAGAAGAAGAAGAAGCTACTTACCAAGACTTCTAAAGTAAGACTTCTTCTCTAAATTATCTTCTCTCTCTATTCATGATAGGTTGATAAGAAAAGATGGATTAGGGAACATGGATGTTAATAAGTAAGAAGAATGTGTAAGTAATGAACTTAAGCTACATAAGTTGGTAATAAGTCATTTAAGCTAGCATAAGTTATAAACTCATGTGAAAGTATTATGAACTTGTAATGAGTTTATTAATAGAAGCAATATGGAACTAAAGAATTTGTATGTATATGTATCATATATACAAGAATGAAACTATATGTGAGAACATATATGCATGGTGATTAAAAGACTATAACTTTCATAAGTTACGAGCAATGAAGCTATAAGTAGTTTATAATTGAATAAGTTATAAGCTCATAAACATTAAGTCAAAATCCAAAAATAAAAATAAGTTGTTGTATTAAGTATGTGAAGATGTTTATAGAATGAATTGAATGCAATGAAAGTAATGAACAAATCATAAGTAATGAAGATTTGCCAGAAATTGAACGATTAGACGATAATGTCGAATTCGTGAAATTCCCAGATTAGAAGTTAAATTTTGAATTTGAACTCGGAAATGTTATTTTCCAATAGAGACAAGTCATGCTCATCATTTTAGAGTTGTGGACTCGAGAATGATCGAATTTCGACTTAAAACGAAGAAACGAGCGTTGAACGTTCACGAACGTTTATCGTTTACGTTAAAAATGAACCAACAGGTGAATTTTTAGCAAAAGAAGTCAAATAGATAAAAATTTTGCATAAATGCGTAGATTATGTAATTTGTGAACCGTAGGCTTTTGAACGAGCCAATTTGGACTTATAACGAAGAAGTTATGCGTTCGGGAAGTTTATAAAATTTAAAGTTTGAAAATTTTTTCTGGTGCACAGAGTTGGCGCCGTGGCGCCAACCCCAGTACAAATGATGGCACCGCAGTGCCATAAGAGTAACCGAGCATACTAGAAACTCACGTCATAAAGACGAATCAGAAGATATGTGTTGTGGCTACCGCAAAGACCATGAATAGTAAAGGACTTACTGCAGAGTGATGCCACAACGCGGCCCACTAAGTAAGGACTCGTGCCGCAGTGCCAAGTCCGGGACCTCTCCATCGTTAATTAACTTCATACCTGCAAAGACGACGTCAGTAGTTATAAAGTGGCCAGCATGCCGCTAGTCTCAGAACAAGGATAGTGAAGAATATTTCTAAGTACAAAGAAAGAATGGTAATGGATTTAAAAGTAAACATACTTTAAGGAACATAACTTAACATTGTTTAAACATTGTGAAACCTTAAGGATGTTGTATAAAGGTTAAGATAACCTAGTCAAATGTAAATGCAAGTATAATGATAAACCAGAATGAATAGTAAATGAATCTAATACACAATTAGATTGAGATGAAGGGTAAGATAGTCATATATATACTTGATTATATATGACCTAATGTGAGGCATTATGTGATCACGTATTGTAGAGACTTGAAAGACTTGAACGTAAAGTATTTATACCGTAGTAGACGCTAAAGGCAAGTATTCTAACTCTTGTCTCAGTTCAATCTGAACAAGTTTTGAAGTTCGTGTATTCTTACACATGAACTAATGTATGATGAAGTTAAAGCCATTTTTTTGGCTAGACTTGATATATTGAGTGGATTATAGATAATCTATTCATCTGTTATCAAATGTAATTATCTTTTCTTAACTACTTGATATGGTTTTCAAAAGAAGACTGAAATGTTAAACAAATGTTTTGTCTGTAAAACGACAGGCACGCGAGGTTGCCACCAATTAAACGTACATACGTTTAATGAATGTAGTGTTCATCAACATAGAGTACAATAGGCTAATCACCTAAAAGTGCTCGTAAGTAATATCGGGCTTACAGACTTAGTTCCGGGTTGTCCTTTTCAAAGAAGAAAGAAATGCTCGAGGTCTTTGACCGGAGTGAATGTTTCACTGAATACTGATATTATTGTAAAACATTTTGAAAGAAAGATGAAGTGCTATTTTGATTCATCAATAGTACTTCATAACTATTGTTCAGTTATTGAAGATATACGATTCATATGTATCAAGCATGTTGTTTATTGAAAATATCATACTTGCTGAGCTAGTTATGCTCACTCTTGCTTGAACCATATGAATGCAGCTAAGACTGAACGTCCTGAAGGATTGAATAAGGATAAAGGAAAAGCTAAGGCAGATCGTTAAACTGTCTATGTAATAGTATAGGTTATTGTTGTAATGTTATTGATATTATAACAAAGAACCTTTGTAATGGGTTTAGAACTTGGGACAATGTAAATATTATTTTGATAATATAGAAGAGATGTTCGTTCTTTTGAGGCTTTTCAATTGAATGAATATATGAATGTTAGTACAGTATAGCACCATCTGTCGGGTTGGAAGATACCCGAATTTGGGGGCGTTACAATTGTAAAGGGAACTCACGCGCCTGTGCGCGACATCTGCAGCTGATAATTAATTTTATTTTAATTTTTAAATTGTAAGAGTTTGGGTTGGTTAAAACAATTTTGGTTGGTACCAGATGCATCTATCATTAGTTTTTACGTACTTTTCATAATAGAAAACTAGGGTTTACACTTTGAGAGATTTCCATTGATGAACCAAGCATAAACTAATTAATTTCTCCTTCTTCTCTGGGTTTCAATCATTGTGGAGGAACTAATTTTATGTTGCTGGATATTAGTGATGATTTGAACGTTACGTTTGGATTGTAATCAGCAATTGGGTTTGATCGATTCTGTCTTTTCTCTTTTAATTGTTTTTTTATTTCCCATGCGTAGCTTTGATCCCATAATGGCTTTCGGTTCAGCGATGAACTAAACTCCAGTATGGGATTCTAACGAATTTTAATATGTAGTCTAATTGATTACTTGATTGTTGGACTATTTGTGTATTATCAGGAATTTCTATTATGGTTATTTTGAATGCATGAATGATTGATCACCATTCGTTTTATATGTTTGTATGGAATTGAAAAATAACATGCAAGTATGGTTGTAATCATGATAGCATGCGTATATAGGGCTGTTTTGCTTATCTTTGTATTTCGTGAACCGGATAGACATATATTGTTTCACCGTATGAGTTATTATAAGGGCTTGTGCTTAATTTCAATATTGCTGCAATTTCACATAGAAATATAGTGATCTTTATTTTATTGAAGATTACATGATGTCTATTGTCCGTGGATGTTATGTAAGTGAGTCATAATACATTGAAAAATGGTTATGTCTACATTCGTGCTCTTGGCTAATTTCCTGTGATACGTGAACAATCTTGCATGATGGTGGTAATTAGATGAACTATTAAATGAAGTTAGGATCCCATTATTTCTAGATTTGATTTATTACATTATTATTCTTATTTTAGTTATTCTTTGCATTCAACATAATTCACAATTATAAGCATTAGTTTAAGCATATAAAAATAGTGATTTAGTTGATGCATAATAGTTTAATTTAGAATCCTTTCTCCATGGATCGATACTCGACTTACTCTTTTTTCTTGTTGACATATGTATGATTGCATGAGTTAGAGCTCTTTTGTTAGAACTAAAAAAGAGGCAACAACATGGCTTGAGACTTCGATTGGTGTCAATTTAAGAACAAAATACGTGACTGATGATAATATAACAGAAAACAACGAGAGGGAGATAACAACAATTAATAAAGGAGAAATTTTGAGCCCTAATTGGAGTGAAGGACATTAGAGGAAAGAATTGAAGGTCAGAGTCATGAAGATTATGAAGTGGAGCAAAGAAGAAGGGTGATTTTGTATCTATTCTACTTCTTTAATTCAGTTATTGTAATTGGGGTGATGGATTCTTTTATGATTTAAGTTTCTATTTCATTTATGATGAACTAACTTACTTTTTAGGCTTATGATGGATCTTTATTGTTGAATGATGATTATCATACCTTGAATTCAATTTAATAGTCTATCAATTCAGTTTATCTATTGTGACTTGCGCTTTAATTTATGAATTGCTTGATCACCAATTCCGTGTGGATTTGTATGGATTCGAGAGAGGATGTATGTATCTAGACTTAGTTACTTTAGCATGTGTTCTTAAATTCGGTGTTTGAATGGAATCTTGATGAATGTTAGGTTGAGATATACCTAGCATCGCATGTAATCGGGTAGAGAACTTGAATTTAAACCTTATTTGATTTTAATTCACATAGAGATATAGTGACTTAGTTGATTAGGGTGTTTGGCTTAATTCTATCGAGTTTGTGGATTTAAGTTAATATAGCGTTAGTGCATCGAGAGATGGCTAATGCTATACAAATGTTCTTGATTAATAAGTTGAGATAGTAAATTGAATTGCATTAAGGTGTGATAATCGAAGTGAGACTTAAAAGTGAAGTTGTAAACCTAATTCTCCAATATTTTTTTAAATTTACGGTTTTTAAGTTGTGTTGATTGATTGGTATTTTTAGTTCTTAGTTTTTTTTCTTAGTTATAATCATTGATTTGGATAGTTTAATAAAATTGGATTAATATAAAACTAGTAATTGATAGGTTTAATTTCTTGCTATTCTTTGTGGGAACGATACTTGACTTATCATTGTATTACTTTTTGACCACGTGCACTTGCGTGCTAAGCGTAATTAGAAATTCGATCAACATGCATATTAGGCCATTCAGAAACTCAATTTTGATCAGACAGCTGTAGGAGAGAAAAGGTTGCTCTAAGTGATCGAACTCGATGAATTTCAACTGCAAGTGTATGAGAACTCAAAGTTGTACAAGGAAAAAGTAAAGAAGTGGCACGACCAAAAAATTATGCATAGAAAGTTTGAATCGGGACAATCAGTGTTACTATTCAACTCACGACTGCAATTGTTCCCATGAAATCTCAAATCCTGATGGTTAGGGCCATTCATGATTAAGAAGGTTTTCCTACATGGCGCCGTTGAACTGTACAGTAGAAATCCACTTGAGACATTTAAAGTTAACGGTCAACGGTTGAAGCACTACTAGGGTGGAAACATTGACAATGAAGCCAACGCGATCACATTCACTGATGTACCATGAACAGGGAGTAGTCATGCTGAAAGACTCAAAAATAAGTGCTCATTGGGAGGCAACCCAATTTTACTTTCATTTAAAGTATCTTTTATGTTATGTTAGTCAATTTGTAGTTAATGTGTAATTCCAGTATCAATTAGTTCACTGCGTTACAATAGATAGTTAGTTAAGGCATGATTTTCAGTAAATTTGACCTTACATGCTCAACTTTCATGATGTTATCTTATGTTTAGGATTTCAATATGTTTCAATTACTTTGGAAGCTTTTGGACATGTGTTTGATGAGAGGAAATTGAAAGCTCAAAGTCATCTGCAGAATACCCCCCCGCCACGGCGGGCTTTTTGTGAAGGATACCTCCCATCGGGGTAGTGGTCTTAAGTCAGGAACATAAACACTTCTCCGTGGCAAGTGAGCCCTTTAGATATAAACTCCCCATTTGAAAAGGGTACGGAACTGGACAATTTTTATTCTCGCAAGAAACCAATTCAAACCCACTTCTCTACTTCCTTATCTCATAACCGAACCTCAACCCATTCTCTTACCCACGAATTTGCTACAACCCTCTCCATTAACCCACCAAATCCGTAAACCATCTCCATTCTATAAATACAAACCCTAACTACATACAATCTACACCATTACATACCAATTTCAGTCATCACAAAGCTAGGGCTCTTCAAGTTAGGGTTTTGATAGCAACAAGAAAGGGGAAAGACAACAAAGTGTCACCACCAACTGGGAATTCATACTTCAACTGGGCAAATACGTTGTGGGTAAGCAAATACTTGCAAGTTTTCATCATTTAGCACCATAGTTGAAGTTCAATTATCATATTTGGGGATATTATGAGTCGTGCACACAACGTGTTCGACAAATTGTGAAAGAGAAAGTTTGGGGGAATCTGTGATCGAATTGACTACCATGGCACCAAAAACACTATCCAAGCGATAACGGAGCGAAGGTTCAGGGTCTACACCACCTGCACGGGCCTTTGACAGGCGTAAATTTATGAGTGCCAACGCCAACGACAAGTATGACTATTTAGTGCCCAAGGCGCTAACTCCTGAGCGGGGCTTGGCACCAGACAATGTTAATGGGTAAATGAAGAGGAAGATATACGAGAAAGGTTGGGATAAGTTTACTGATGAGCCAGAACCAGCAATAGTCAACGCGGTGAAGGAGTTCTATACAAACACTAAGGATAGGGCCCCGTTCAATGCATCCGTGAGGGGTAAATAGGTTCCTTTCAGTCCAGAGGCTATCAACAATTATTACAGCCTGCGAGCACCTGCGGTATGCCGTTATGTGAAATTATATGATAGTGGTCCCGATTATGATCAGATTCTAGCCGAAATAACTAAACCGCGTACTACATAGATTAAAGGATGAAATGGTGGCACAATCTTCCTCAGCAAGGACTTAAGCTGCTATGGCAAGATATGGTATACGTTTTTGTGCGCAAAGTTGTTCCCGTCCATGCATAACACTAAGGTGACGAGGGAGAAAGTGCTTCTGCTATACGCAATTGTGCAAGACTTCAGCATCGATGTTGGTGCCATTATCAGCTTCTCAATAAGGCGATGCCTGCGAGGGAGATTTTTCAGCGGCCTGCTATAACCATCCCTCATTTGTGGGTTGTGCAGGCAGGTTGGCATTAGATGGACCGGCGATGAGCCCTCACAACAGCCTCTCCAACTTTTGGATTCTTGCATGATTGCACGCTACACCGTATGGCCTAGGGGAGAATCACATCCAAGAGGAGTCGGGTTTATATTTCCACTAGCCTCTGAGGATGAGGCTGATGCTGAGGACACCTCTGAAGATGACAAGTTCCAGGCTGACAAGATTACTGGGGAGCAGGAGACTGAGGAGAGTCAACGGACTGACAGATACATGTTCAACTCTCAGTTCTGCAGCCTTCAGAGACAAATTGATGGGCACAACAAGGACAATAATAGGAAGATGACTCGATTGACAGTTAGGCAGGACCACATGTTCAACACGTCTTTTGCCTCGTTAAACGTGACTCTCAAAAGTTTAAATCTAGCTGCTCAGTTCCAATATCAGATGCTTGCACCTATGGCATAATTTCCACCATCTGATTCTTACAATGAAGAACGCCGACTTTATGAGCCACGATAACCATCACCACCATCACCTCAATCTTAGATGATTACAGGGAAGTCCTCTTACATTTACTACTTTATTTCTACAATGAGGACATTGTAATTGCTAAGTTTGGAGGAGTTAGTTTCCTTTAGTTTTTTTTGCATGTTTAGTTTAGTCTATTATATGTTTGTATATATTGTCATGTTTAGTTTTAGGTTCATTATGTTGCATTCATGTAGTTTAACTGCATTATAGTTTAGAATTATAAATAGTTTTGTTTTTATTTAGTTTCTTATATTTGTGTTCAGTTTATCTAAAAAATAAAATGGAAAAATTTGAAAAATTGCAAAAATAATAGTTAGTTTATTGTGTTTATGTGCATTTAGACTATCTTTCATGAGTCCAACTGTTTGATAAGTTATAGTCTATTTTGGTCAATGATGAGACATATTTTGAGTAGACAAGTATAGTATTGACTATTAGAGCTTTGATGTGATTTCTTGTTATGAATCGAATCTTTTTCTGTTTGAAACTGGTATAAAAAGGTTAGCATAGTAATAACAACTATGTTGACTGATTGAGTTCAAATTGATATATAATGGACCTCTAAAAAGATAATGCTAGTTTGAATGAAAGAATGACAAGAATATGTAATGTTGGCTAAAGTTAGACAAGAACCTAAGTTTGGGGGAATTTTGGGGTATATAAGCTATATCTAATAAAAAAAATAAAAACAATATATATATATATATATGAATAAACACTGTGGCTAGTCTAGTTTCGCGGCTTTTGTTACTTGAGTAAGTAAGCCCGAGGGGATTGTCTTTACACCTAGCGCCCTAAGGCCTTAATGGTTTGGGAGTCGTTGGTCGAAAGCTCGTTAAGGTAACATTGAAAAGCCTAAGGGAATAAGACATTGCATAATCATGAGTATAAAAAAAAGAAAAAAAGAGAATAAAATGGGAAATAAGAGCATGAAGCCCCGTAATTGAAAAATAAAGCATAAGTACCCTATTTGGACCCTTGATATTGGTAATTGTTTGATTTTAGGTTGATCTTGACTGTTTTTGGATTTCTTGAGTTTACACTGTATGATTCCTTCAAAAAGACCTATTATGTGTTAAATTTGATGTTATATCAGTTGGCGTAGTTATTGAGCACACACACAATATATTAGTGATAACAGTTTAAGATTTGATGATTGATTTAGAAAGTACTGATTAGTTTTGATATGAGATGTTATCATGTTTACTTGATTTCATTGAGGCCGGTTGAACAAACTTGTTTATGTCATTATTGCTGGATTCGTAGGCATGTATATTAGTTGCATTCCATTGCATTGCATTGCATTGCATTGCATTTTTGTTTTGTTTCGTGCTCGAGGACTAGCATGGGTTTAAGTTTGGGGGAGTTTGATGAGTGGGTTTTATACCTACAAATCGACCTCTAATTCGGACTTACACTGTGTTGATCTTATATATTTATGTTCGTTTTTACTTATTTATGTTCAGGTGTTATGGCATAGCATTTGTGGCATAAATGGAGGTTTTATGGCAAAAACTTGGCATAAAAAGGCAAAATAATCGCTTTAGAAAAAAAACGCCGACGGGCGGTGCATGAATCTGAAGAAACCCCACCGTAGGAGCGGGGTACTCGACCAGTCTGAAAGACCCTCCGCTTGGGGTGGACATTTATAGAATAAAACACCCACCGGGGCGGGGGTATGGGGCAAGAGAAAGAGTTCTGTTTCATTAGAGTTATGCAGCAGTGTGAAGGAAGCAAGTTAGTATGGCTTGGGACTTCAATTGGCATCGGTTTATAAACAAAAATACATATCTTATGATCAGATAACACAAAAATAGGGGATATAACAACAATCAATCAAGGAGCAATATTGAGCCCTAATTTGAGTGAAGAACATTGGAGGAAAGAATTGAAGGTCAGAATCATGAAGATTGCAAGTTGGAGAGAAGAAGAAGGGTGGTTTTGTATCTATTCTACTTCATTAATTCAATTATTGTAATTGGGATGATGGATTCTTTTATAATTTCAGTTTTTATTTAATTCATGATGAACTAAATTACTTTTTAGGCTTATGATGGATCATTATAATTGATCGATGACTGTGAAGCCTTAATTTCAGTATTAATAACCTATCATTCAGTTTATCGATTGTGATTTGTGATTTAATTTATGAATTGCTTGATCACCAATTCTATGCGGATTTGTATGGATTCGAGAGATGATGTACAAATCTAGACATAGTTACTTTAGAATGTGTTCTTGAATTCTGTGTTTGAATGGAATATTGATGAATGTTAGGGTAGAGATATGCTTAACATCGCATGTAATCGTGTAGACAGTTTTAATTTAAACCTTATTTAATTTTAATTCACATAGAGATATAGTGAATTAGTTGATTAGGGTGTTTGGCTTAATTCTATTTAATTTGTGGATTTAAGTTAATATGGTATTAGTGCGTTGAGAGATGGCTAATTCTACCTAAGTGTTCTTGAATAATAAACTAGGATAGTGAATTGAACTAGAATAAGGTGTAACAATCGGAGTGAGACTTAAAGTGAAGTTGTAAGCCTAATTCTCCAATATTTGCTTGAAGTTACAGGTTTTAAGTTGTGTTGATTGATTGGTATTTTTAGTTTCTTAGTTTTTCATATTTATAATTATTGATTTGGATAGTTTAATAAAATTGGGTTAATAGAAAACTGGCAATTGTTAGGATTAATTTCATACTACTCTCTGTGGGAATGATACTTTTTCTTACTACTATATTACTTGTTGACCACGTGCACTTGCGTGTGAGCATAATTAGATTTCGACCAACAGTAATTTAGAAACAAAATAGGATAGCAAACTTGCATAAAATAAGTAAGGTATGATAAGCTCAACTAGAGATTAAGGTTTGGAAACTTGCCTTACGTGTAAGCTAAATAGTATAACTTGATTCTAAATATCATATACACATGTTATCATGACATAATTAGTTACTACATGATCTCAGTACATAATTAAATATCTATTTCATGTACTACTTGTAGCCTTAGGTTTAATCACATGGTTAAACCACACTTTTAATTTTATTAACACTAGTTTCATTTATCACATAACTTTTAATTGACAATCTTCATATTTGATATTATAACAACACTTCAACATGATTAATCACATTTTATAATCATAATATCATGATACATTAACATTTACAGGGTTGTATACTAAACATCACATTTCCGTGCCAAATCGCTAATCAAGCGTTCTGACAAATAGATTGTAACAACAACCGGCCTAAACATTAGTCCAACACTACCGCGTTCAACTAGGCCTTGAATCGGTGTTTGCGACATTGAATCAGGTTTCTGTGGTCAAGACCGAGCGCCTCTAAGACAGCCCGTGTCGTTCGTTCTAGTTCGCGAAGAATATAGAACAAAGCCAAATAGGCCTAAAAGCTCCTTTCTAACAACCAATTTAGCACATATAAAACACATAAACTTTACAAAAACATAAAGTAATGTTTCTAACATTTTTATAACCATATAAACAACATAAACAACAAATTAAAACCTCCAAATTTCATTATTTTTTGCTATTTCTTCACTTTTTTACATTCTTAGCATAATTAATCACTGTGAATTCATTTTTCAACTAAAACAGTCCGTTTAAATTACTTTGTTTTCGTATATTCTCATATTTACACAATTAAAAGTCAGTTTACACTTTATATTATGAATTGATTATTAATTTTGATTCCAAAATAAGCCATATCATATACGCATAACTGTAATTTTCTGTAAACATGATTTCTTCACATATAACATGTTTTCATGGATTAACATACTCTAAATCACATAAAAATTATATAAAAATAGTTTATATTCACTAATTAACATATGTAAGCCATATTTTCAACAATTATAATAGAATTCAAATTATAGAGAAATAAAAATAAGTTTTTTAAGGAAGAACAATAAAGAGAGTAAACTGATAATTGAAAGTTAGATTACTAACTTAAATTTCTTGTTTGATCAACAAAGATGGTAGAAACCTGCTTTGGTTTTCTCAAACTCACAGACTTCTCACTTTCTCTCAAGCTTTCTCTTTTCTTTCTCTGTTTTTCTTCTTCCTCTCTCTACATTATATGTAACTTATAAAAATGATATATACATATAATATATTTTATTACGTAATATAAAAACTGACAAAACATATAATACCCCTTCTTAATTCTTTGTCAGTTTTGTTTTAAATTCAAAAGCAACTAAGGCTTGTTTGGTAAAACCAATTTAAAATTAAAGAATTAAAATCCTTAAGTCTTGTTTGGCAAAACTGAATTAAAAATATTTTAATTTATTTTAATAACTCATTTATTATATAGTTTATTATCACACTTTATTTAATTATATTCCCATTCAATTTAAATAAATTAAAACTAGCAACACCTTATTAAATCAAAATACCACATTATCAAATTGCCATAAAATTATAATTTTCATTATAATTTTATTTAATAAATTAGTACATCACTTGAATTACTAAATTAAATTGAAACAATATTATAACAATTCCTTTAATCCTTATCAACTCTCTAATTTAATTATTAAATTAAATTAGAATATTGATTCATCACTCTTTTAATTTAATTAACTTCAACATACAAAATTACCAATATCAACTTAATTAACATATTACACTTAATCAAGTTAATTCTCACAACTCATGAATTATTTATTTAATTAATAAGTAATCAAATTAAACAAATATTTATTTAACAATAAACACATCAACTAAAATATTTATTTAATTCAATAAATATTTGAAAGTAGAAATAAAACTTCTGGATTGTTACAGTCTTTGTGACCCATCCTTAGTGGATATCCTACCTGTTGAAATAGAAGACTGGACTATGAGTTGTTTATATTCCAAACCACTTCAAAAGATCTTGTGTTATTTACTTTATGCCATATTTGTTATTACTATTATATTTCTTAAGTGGTTAACAACCATAGAACTGAGATTTCATTCAATATTTAAGGGGAGTTTTCTAAACTAATATTCCATTGTGCTAAAGTTACTCGAACATATTAATTATCTGGTAACGACTCTTTAAACAACCAAAAGTTTTAAAGATCCCCCTTCTAGATCTCCATTGTGCCTTTGGGAAATAATAAGTGGTATTAGAGCAGGTTCTCAAGAACATATTAAGATTACACTTTGAGTTGATCTTATGACACACAATAAAATCGGTTTTGAGCTTGGTGGTGGGAATAAACCACCCCTTCTAAATAAGGAAAAATTTTCTAACTAGAAAGTTCGTTTGTAGCGTATATAGATGCAATAGATGAAGTTCTATTTGATGCTGTCATTAGTGGTCCATACACTCTAATAAAGCTGGTTTCAACCTCTAATGATCCAAACAAGATGATAGTTAAGCACATAGATGAATGGACATATAATGAGAAGAAGCTTGTGCAATTGGATAAAATGGCTAAGAACATCTTGTTCATGGATCTAGAAGATGAACTATTCGAGAATGTGGTGAAATGTACAACAGCCAAAGAAGTCTGGCAAGCTCTGCTGATCATACATGAAGGAACTGAACAAGTTAAAGAGAATAAGCAGTTTCTTCTAACCCAACAATATGAAAAAAAAATTCATACTCCAAGAGAGAACTTGACTGCTACTTATGAAAGATTCACTATTCTACTCAATTCACTAAAAGCTTATGCAAAGGTCTATCCAAATAAAGACCTCATCATCAAGTTTATGAGAGCACTTCCTAGTAAGTGGGATGCCAAAACCATTGCTATTTGAGAATCAAATAATCTGCATGAAATAACTATACAAAAGCTCTATGGTAATCTCCTTACTTATAAACTGAAACTTAATTAACAAGTAGAGACTACTTCATAAAGCAAGAGAAAGGATAAAGGAGTTGCTCTAAAAGTTTCAGAAGGAACTATTTCTAAAGCTCCTACATGAGAAGATTCTAATGATGATGATGATGCTAATGAAGAGGAAGATGTAGCTTTGATTTCAAGAAGGCTAAGAAAGTTCATGCACAAGAGTAGTAGCTAGAGACCAAAGAACAACTACAATAAAGGCACTAGTAGCAGAGATCAAGAAAAAGATCTCTGTTATAATTACAAGAAGCCTGGTCACTATATCGCAGAATCCACCAAACCTCTGCGAGAAGATCTGAAGAAAGACGAGAAGAAGTCCTACTCAAAGAAGGAGTATAAGGGCTACAGAAGCATCACAAGAAAGAGAAAGACTTTGTAGCTGAGGGATCATGGAGTAATTCAGAGAATGATTCAAGCTCTGAGTGCAGTGATGATGAAGCACCTCAGAAAGCAAATCTCTGTCTGATTGCTATTGAAGTAGATGATGAAGTTGCCAATAAGGTCACTGATCGTCGAGAAATTGACATCAGTGAGGAATTTGATTTTAACTCTCTTGACATAAATATTAATGATCTTAGAACTGCTTTACATGATATAACTGTAGATCTACATTAATATATGAAATGGTTTAGGGTTCTATCAAAGTATCATTTTCTTCTTTAAGAGGAAAAAGAAAAAGTTCTCATAGAGTTGGAAACTGCTCTATGAAGTGCTCCCTCTCTTGCCAACCTTGAGGTTGAGAATGCAAGTTTGAGAAAGATAATTGAGCACAGTGTACACAGAGAGTTGACTCTAATATCTAAGATAGAGGATCTAGAGAAGATAATTTTAATATGGAATCTTTCTTCTGTTTCTATGGAGTCCATGATAGTAAGTTAGTGACCCGTCTCTGATAGGTCAAGATTAGGTTTTGGAGATTTATCTTCATG
Organism: Panax quinquefolius; assembly: GCA_020205615.1. Lineage (NCBI taxonomy): Eukaryota > Viridiplantae > Streptophyta > Magnoliopsida > Apiales > Araliaceae > Panax > Panax quinquefolius. Next base: position 118,422,892 of record CM035155.1, read on the forward strand.
CCTAAGTGTGGAAAATTTAAAGGAGACTAACACTAATAATACCCTTTCTTCTTATAAAAGCATTGCATTTGTGAAATCCAAAGATCTTGTTGAGCCTAATATTCCAAGCCAACCAATCTCAGGCTTATCCTCCACGTGTGTCCCAGATAAGAAGATATTCATATACACACTCACACATGCCTAACATCGAATGCTATACATGTCATAAATATGATCATATATCTGCTATATGTTATTGAAATTATCATCCAGTGTATATAATAGACCTAAGGTCTAGCAAATGTAGGTTTCTAAGAGCACTAACAAGGAAGGACCTAAGCAAGTTTGGGTACCAAAGTAAACGATGATTTCATGTGCAGATATCAATCTCCACTGATTCCATTTGATATCTTGATAGTGGATGTTTAAGGAATATGATTGACAACAAAAGTCTCATGTCAAACTTCAAAGAAAGAGATGGACCAACAGTTGTCTTTGGAAATAACAACTCTAGAAAAATTGGAGGTTATGGTTCTATTGGAAATCTGTATCATTTAGCAAGGTTGCCTATATTAATGGGTTGAAACACAATCTATTGAGCATCAGTCAACTGTGTAATAAAGGACATCATATCACCTTCCTCAATAATCAATGTCAAGTTTGAGACCTGGAATCCAACTTTGTAAAGCTAACTAGATCAAGAGAAGGAAATGCCTATGTTGTAAGACCCCAACTTTTATGAATAAAGAATAATTTTCTCAAAATATATTTTTGAATATTATGGTGAGGATTTTATATAATGTTATAGTTGTGGGTAATATTTACAAATTTTACAAAGTAAACAAGTGGTTATATAATATTCGATTGGTCGGGGAATATTCGTTTTAACAGGGAATATTCATACGATGGCACAATCATTGGTGGACCCCATAAACGAAAAGTATTGTCGTAGTAAGAAAACGAAGAAATTATCTTTTATAAAAATAACGGCGAAAGTGTTACCGTTAAAAACCGCTTGAACTACTTTGTAGTAGTAAAAGTACGATGAATACGCTGGTTGCATAGTAGCACACAAGATTGATTATTATTGATGCTTACGTGAGAAGTCACTCGCTTATATACTCAATTATTGCCACATTAATTGTTGCATCATATCTCTCGTATTATTGATTCGATTATTGTCACAAAGATCATCCGCATAATATGATATATTATTAAATCAATAATTGAGACGACAAAGTTATTCATATTATTAAATTGTAATATTTACAATGTCTAGAAGTTCTGTCAAGGAGAGGTTTGGTCATCTAATTACGCGCCAATAAGGAGAAATCCTTATCGAAAAGCCCCCTCTTTCCTGGGAACGATCTGGTTATTAAATATTATGAGTTATACTATTAATTATGAATAAGTTCGTGTTTATTAAAGATGAAATTGATAGTTCCATTGTGTTGGAATTATTAGTGTTAGTTGAAATCGATATTTATTTTTATATTAATTGATGTCTGGAGGTTATACTGACCAGTCGGGTAATTAATCGGATAAATGAGCAATTAATTACTATTAATTCACATGATTATAACTATTTGTTCATATATGTGTACTATTGATTCACATTCTTGTACTATTATGGGAGTTGGTGCAAGATTGATAATACTTGCATGACTAAGTTAAAAATAGAGGTATAGATGGAGGTACTATACTGTAATTCGTATTTTCACATCACATGATTGAACTATTGATTCACATTATTTATTATTAGGGGAGGTGGTGCAAGTTTGATAATACTTGCAGGACTAAATTAAAAATGAAAGAAAAGTTGGAGGTTGTGACGCCCCCAAAATAGGTCCAATCCACCCAACCTATTCTGAGTCGCCAAATACATGGTACAGAAACAACTACAACTTCATTATTACAATTGTCGTGCAAAATACGACAACACATACTGTGAGTTTAAATACAAATATTGTCTTCTAGACAATATCAACACTCAAATAAAGTCCTCATTACAATTATTGATACACTATTTTACAAAATAGTGAGGACTACTATCTTGAACCATCACTCCACACCCCGACTAGTTCCCGCTATATTCTCGCCTCCTGAGAAGAAAAATGGAACAAAAAGGAAAAGGGTGAGCTTAACTAGCCCAGTAAAGGATATTATGACTAAGATAATGTACAACAAATTATCCTTCGTCTTCAACAGGGAAAAACAATTTGATAGAATACAATAGACAACAAGTTTTAAATCAACAACTGCAGCGAAAACAACAATTCATTAGAAGAATTAAGTAGAGAATGAAATCTACTATCATCTATGAATTTAAAAGTCCATCATCGATATTTTATCCCTGTAACATCAATCAATATACATCTTTAATCAAATAGTCATCTTTGCACTACAGGCCAAAGATATTAATCAGTCGGTCATGTTCATCGCAACACCTGTTCATCTTTGCACTACGGGCCAAAGATATTCATCAAGAAATCATTCATCTTTGCACTACAGGCCAAAGATATTCAGTAATATCATCATTTAGGACTGAGGATGATAAAACATATATTTTAAAGAAAATGAATTCAGTGAGACAAAAGAACAAATATTAAGGATTCGTATTTTAGATAATCCAAGTTCAAAAATACTCCATAATAAACTATTGTGGAACAGAATTCAAAAATGAAGATCAAAACATAGGTCCAATCAAAGATAGGAACCATAACAGACAATCTTGGACACAGAAAAGAAAAATTTAATTTTTCTTTGAATAGTGTCGTATTTGTGAATAGCGTCGTATACGTGAATAGTAACCCCGACACTAAAAGGTAGAAATTTCACAAGAAAAATCATCATGCTTCGTGAATAGTACTCATGAATAGTAACTCATGAATAGTAACTCGTGAATAGTAATTCATGAATAGTAACCCCGACATGAAAAGATAAGAATTTCACAAGAAAAATCTTACCAATATTCTGGCATAATGATATTAAAAGAAATAATATCATTTTTTTTAAAAAAATAACATCCTTTACCTCAAAAGAATAGTACTTCTGGCTGGAATATCAGATATAACGCTGAAGGAAACTTGCACAATATCGCAACACTCAAGATATCAAAATACTCACAAAAATATGCTCGATAATATAGAGAGAAAATTTCAATTTCTGGTGTGATTTTCAATTCTAACCTAAGCACCCTATTTATAGGAAATTGCTTAGAATACCAAAGCAGAAAATTTATTAAAATAATTTTATTTATTAAATTTTCAAGCCCACCACCAAAGAATCTGAATTCAGCTCATTTACCACACATGTGGGGCCCACCAATAATGAAAAAACGTTTTTCTTACAAAAAATAATTAAAACTTCAAAAATCAATTATTCTGGAACTCCGAAACTTCAATAATTCACAATAAATAGCCTTTTTATCAGAAAAATTCAAACCTTATGTTTATTTCATAGGAAATTCCATTCTCTACGACTTTGTAAGTTTAAGTTTTTCCAAATTCCAAACAGAAATTGACTGAAATCCACAAACAGACGATTTTATAGGCTATAATCAAATTTCAATCAAAAATAGGGTTCACCAACACACAAAACATGTGTTAAACATTTTTTTTAACAAAAATACTCCTCATTTATTCATATATCACACATTCATTGAAAAAATATCACCATTATTATATTATTAAAATATAATAATATATTTAAATGAATTATTTTATCAAAAAAGATAAAATATCAATTTTCAACAATTGCCACATTAAAAAAAAAATTCATCTATATCCACATAAAATGAATATTTTCCTTATCATATAAATCAATAATTAATTATTCACAAATAATATTACAGAATCACAATACTAATAACTAGGCCGTTCCTAGGAAAGAGGGGGTTTTCAATAAGGATTTCTCCTTACTGGCGCGTAATTAGGTGACCAAATCTCTCCTTAGACAGAACTTTCTAGACATTGCCAATAATGTTATCTAATAATATTATTCCAATAATATGAATTATTGATCTGATAATAAAATATACTGTGCAGTGACAATTATTGAAACAACAATAATATAAAATATCAACGTAGCAATTATTGAATCAATAAAATAAAATATTGAACAGTAATTACTGTAACAATTATTGAGTAGTGCCTTCTTACGTAAGAATCAATAATTGGTGCAATATCGTGTGCTACTGTGCAACATCGTGTATTACTGTATTTTAACCACCGGGTATTCCAACAATATTAACGGTAACCATTACGCCGTTATTTATATAAACTCAAACTTGTTATTTTCTTCATCCAATCGCTTTTCATTATTGGGCCCACACAAAGCTGCGCCATCGTACGAATATTTCCCGACAGCAAGAATATTCCACGACCAACCGAATATTCCCCGACAACAATGAATATTTTATAACCACTTCCTTATTTAAAATATTTCCACATTTTACCCATAACTAACCACATTAATCAAATCAACCCCTTACTATTTCAAAATAATAAATAGAGGAATTTTCATTTTAATAAAAAAAAAATTGGGGTCTTACAACCTCCCCTCCTTATGAAATTTCGTCCTCAAAATTGACGTACGTATATGGTGTTTCAAAAAGGTGAGGATACCTCGCTTTCATTTCTGATTTCAACTCCTAGGTCATTTCTTCAATAGCATGGTTCCTCCACAAAACCTTGACTTGTGGTATAACCTTTGTGCATAGGACATGCTCGTTTCTTTCCAAGATCTTGACTGGTACTTCCTCGTACGTTAAATCTTCGGTTATCTCGTCTAGTTCTAACTCAATAATGTGGTTCGGGTTGTCCACATATTTACGTAACATCGATACGTGAATAACGTTATGAATACGTGAAATACTTGGCGATAAAACGAGTCTATAGGCCACAGTTTCTATTCGATCGAGGATTTCAAATCGACCAATAGATCGAAGGTTTGAGCTTTCCTCTCTTCATCAAATCTTACTTCTAGAATAATGCCTCCTTGCACCTTCTTCTTTATATCCATCAGCTCCGATGTGTAGCTTAAGCGGTTTTAACTTTATCGATTAAAGTCGATTCTACTCGTATATCATCACGTGGTCCCTAGAGTCTTTAACTCTATCTCTATCATTTATAAGTTATACGAAATGGGTCTTTGACAATATCGTACTCGTACTCGTATACGATCTTCTACTCAACACGCCGCCTACCACGTTAAACTTTTCGGGGATGATATGGTCAGAACATGTGCCGAAATGAGTCTCATCTTGAGTTCTTCGAAGCTCTTCCCATATTCCTTGCTCTATTTGAATTTTGTATCTCTACGAGTCAGCTAAGTTAATGGAGTAGCGATTTGAGAAAATCTTTCCACAAATTTTCGATAATAACCAACTAAGCCTAGAAAGCTACGTATTTCGATTATTGACTTAGGTTGCTCTCAACTGTGACTTATATCCCAATCTTGGATAGCACGTCACAATGACACTTATCAGTTTAATACCGCATGAATATGGGGTCCCCTACAGAGAGTCTGGCTTCAATGCATTTTACAAAGGAAGTCACCAGTTAGAGACTCGGTTATTAATTTCTATAGTTGGGTTTTTAACTCCTGAAGTTCAATAGGAGTCATTCAATATGAGATTTTAGAAATAAGTTTTGTACCGGGTTCAAAGTCGATACAAAGTTCAATATCACGCTCTGGGAGTAGGCCAGGAAATTCTTCAGGAAATACATCAGGAAATTTACTAAAAATAGAAATATCATTCAAATCTTATGTATTTTTGTTCAAGTCCATAACATGGGCTAAGAAAGCTTGACATCCATTTTTCAATAAACGAATGACTTTATGGCTTGATATGAAAATGTTTAACTTCAATGGTTTGGCTGTTTGAGTTTGAATAACAGGTTGCTTAGGAATATGAAAACTAACAACCTTACGAAAGCAATCAATTTTGGCATGATGAGTAGTTAACCAATCAATCCCTAAAATCACATCAAAAGCAAGTATCTTTAAAGAAATAAGTTCAACAGGTAATGTGATGGTGCCAACTTGGATCAAACAAGATTTATAAACAGTGGATGTAGTGAAAGTTTCTCCTAACGGAGTCTCCACAGATAAGTCAAAGTCTAATTTCTCCGGAGTCAAGTTTAAACGTTGAGCACAAGTAGGAGAGATAAATGAATGGGTAGAACCAGTATCTAGTATGGTATAGACTTTGCAAGAAATTATAATTAATTAATCCGTGATACCTTCGTTCAGGTTCCTCATGTTTTGGGCAGTCACGACAAACGCTCTTCCAGGAACCGTCAACTTTGTTTTGTCCATATCCGCCTCTGGTGCCACCGTCCCTGTTGGACTTGATTTCACTACAGGACAAAATCGAGCTATGTGATCGTCTTTTCCACAACTAAAACATGCCTTGGAAGGCTATGAATAGTTTGGACTTATGTGTCCCTCCTCTCTGCATCTGTAACATCTAACTAGCGGTCGTTCTACTCCCCTAGAATTTGTTGCTGGTGCTAGTGCTGGTGCTGCTGACAACGTCTTCCCGTTATCGTTAAATCTTCTTAAAATATCCACTTGAATTATTTCTTCTATTATCTTACCCATGATTACCACCGAAGTGGTTACCATTTCTGGCATGATAATTTCCTCCACGATGATTATCATTGTCCCGATGGTCTTTTCCGCCGGTACGATTATCATCGAGTTATTGGTCGTTATTCTTCGGTTGAGCTGACTCATTATCGCGCTCTAATAATTGAGCTCTATTCACAACATCTGAATATAGAGAAAATTTATGAGAAATAAGATATTGACATATATCGGGTTTCAAACACTCAGAAAAATCCACGTCATACGTTCCTCATTCTCCACCAAATGAGGTGCAAACCTGGATAACTCCGCGAACTTTGCCTCGTACTAGGACACCGTCATGTTGTTCTGTTCTAGTCTAATAAACTCTATCTCCTTCATATGACGAATACTTTCAGGAAAGTACTTGTCATTGAACAGTTTCTGAAATGTTTCCCAAGACATGTTGAGTGCGGCTGGCTGGGTACGCTTCACAAATTCCCACCAGTAATCTACCTCATTACGGAACATAAAAGTGGCGAATGGAACCTTATGTTCCTCCTTACATCCCAAGACATCGAATATCTTGGTAATTTGCTTGACCCACATCTCCGCCTTAATCGGATCCAACTTTCCCCAGAATTCTGGTGGTCCCAACTCTTTGAACTGCTTGGCTGTGACAAACCGTGCGTTGCTATCATTTCCACCTGTATTTTGTACACGAGTCTCCCTCGTTTGATTTTGCATGAACTGCAAAAAGTTTCCAAACATCCCATCGTTCATCGTCTGATCAGTGGTGTTGTTTATAGGAGGAACATTGTCGTCATGTTACACGTTCTCCTAATTGGTGAGTAAAGGTGTCTCTACGGTCTCATTTACTCCACTATTAACATTCTCAATTGCCATTCTTAAATACCGCCATAAAACAAGGGTTAATTAAAGAAATTAACATGCAACATAATAACCCTATACTCTGACCAACCAACAAATAAGCTTAGGTAGGACATACTAGTGAAGGATTTACTCGTCTCCCCCCTCCTAGTTCTATTCCTCGATCTCCACCAAAGACCATATCCCTAAGCTCTGATACCAACTATGACGGCCCCAAAATAGGTCCAATCCACCCAACCTATTTTGTGTCGCCAAATACATGGTACAAAAACAACTACAACTTCATTATTGCAATTGTCGTGCAAAATACGACAACACATACTGTGAGTTTAAATACAAATATTGTCTTCTAGACAATATCAACACTCAAATAAAGTCCTCATTACAATTATTGATATATTATTTTACAAAATAGTGATGACTACTATCTTGAACCATCACTCCACACCCCGACTAATTCCTGCTATATTCTCGCCTCCTGAGAAGAAAAATAGAACAAAAAGGAAAAGGGTGAGCTCAACTAGCATAGTAAAGAATATTATGACTAAGATAATGTACAACAAATTATCCTTAGTCTTCAACAGGGAAAAAAAATCTGATAGAATACAATAGACAACAAGTTTTAGATCAACAACTGCAGCGAAAACAACAATTCATTAGAAGAATTAAGTAGAGAATGAAATCTACTATCATCTATGAATTTAAAAGTCCATCATCGATATTTTATCCCTTTAACATCAATCAATATACATCTTTAATCAAATAGTTATCTTTGCACTACAGGCCAAAGATATTAATCAGTCGGTCATGTTCATCTCAACACCTATTCATCTTTGCACTACGGGCCAAAGATATTCATCAAGAAATCATTCATCTTTGCACTACATGCCAAAGATATTCAGTAATATCATCATTTAAGACTGAGGATGATAAAAAATATATTTTAAAGAAAACGAATTCAATGAGATAAAAGAACAAATATTAAGGATTCGTATTTTAGACAATCCAAGTTCAAAAATACTCCATAATAAACTATTGTGGAGCAGAATTCAAAAATGAAGATTAAAACATAGGTCCAATCAAAGATAGGAACCATAACAGACAATCTTGGACACAAAAAAGAAAATTTAATTTTTCTTTGAATAGTATCGTATTTGTGAATAGTGCCATATACGTGAATAGTGCCGTATACGTGAATAGTAACCCCGACACTAAAAAGTAGAAATTTCACAAGAAAAATCATCATGTTTCGTGAATAGTACTCATGAATAGTAACTTGTGAATAGTAACTCATAAATAGTAACCCCAACATGAAAAGATAAGCATTTCACAAGAAAAATCTTACCAATATCCCGGCATAATGATATTGAAAGAAATAATATCATTTTTTTATAAAAATAACATCCCTTACCTCAAAAGAATAGTACTTCTGGCTGGAATATCAGATATAATGCTGAAGGAAACTTGCACCGTATAGCAAAACTCAAGATATCAAAATACTCACAAAAATATGCTCGATAATATACAGAGAGAAAACTTCAGTTTCTGGTGTGATTTTCAATTCTAACCTAAGCACCCTATTTATAAGAAATTGCTTAGAACACCAAAGAAAAAAAATTATTAAAATAATTTTATTTATTAAATTTTCAAGCCCACCACCAAAGAATCTGAATTCAGCTCATTTACCACACATGTGGGGCCCACCAATAATGAAAAAAACATTTTTCTTATAAAAAATAATTAAAACTTCAAAAATCAATTATTCTGGAACTTCAGAACTTCAATAATTCATAATAAATAGCCCTTTTGTCAGAAAAATTTGAACCTTATGTCCTTTCCATAGGAAATTCCATTCTCTACAACTTTGTAAGTTTAAGTTTTTCCAAATTCCAAACAAAAATTGACCGAAATTCACAAACGGACGATTTTACAGGCTATAATCAAATTTCAGTCAAAAATAGGGTCCACCAACACACAAAACATGTGTTAAACATTTTTTGTAACAAAAATACTCCTCATTTATTCATATATCACACATTCATTTGTAAAAATATCACCATTATTATATTATTAAAATATAATAATATATTTAAATGAATTATTTTATCTAAAAAGATAAAATATCAATTTTCAACAATTGTCACATTAAAAATTTTCTCCATCTATATCCACATAAAATGAATATTTTCCTTATCATATAAATCAATAATTAATTATTCACAAATAATATTACAGAATCACAATACTAACAACCAGGTCGTTCCTAGGAAAGAGGGGGGTTTTCAATAAGGATTTCTCCTTACTAGCGCCCAATTAGGTGACCAAACCTCTCCTTAGATAGAACTTTCTAGACATTGCCAATAATTTTATCTAATAATATTATTTCAATAATATGAATTATTGATCTGATAATGAAAAATACTATGCAGTGACGATTATTGAAACAACAATAATATAAAATATCAACGTAGCGATTATTGAATCAATAAAATAAAATATTGAACAGTAATTACTGTAATAATTATTGAGTAGTGCCTTTTTACGTAAGAATCAATAATTGGTGCAATACCGTGTGCTACTGTGCAATATCATGTATTACTGTATTTTAACCACCGGGTATTCCAACAATATTAACGGTAACCATTACGCCATTATTTATAAAAACTCAAACTTGTCATTTTCTTCACCCAATCGCTTTCCATTATGGGGCCCACACAAAGCTACGCCGTCGTACGAATATTCCCCGACATCAAGAATATTCCACGACCAAACGAATATTCCCCGACAATAATGAATATTTTATAACCACTTGCTTATTTAAAATATTTCCGCATTTTACCCATAACTAACCACATTAATCAAATCAACCCCTTACTATTTCAAAATAATAAATAGAGGAATTTCCATTTTATTAAAAAAAAAATTGAGTCTTACAGAGGTATTGTACTGTAATATTTTGAGCCCCAAAACGTACAATTATCGAAACTATATTTTTCTATAAATAGAAGCTCATTCTTCCTTCATTTCTCACCAATTCACTAAATCTATGGAGTAATTATTATAGAGAGAAAGAAGAAGAGAAGTCTGCTACCTCACTATTCCAGTATCCAGTTTTTTCTAAGGTAAGTGGTATTATTTCTTTTGTATTCATGAAGAGAGCTTATTTTATTCCATTCTTTATTATTTTGTTGAAATATCATATCTGTGCGGATTACGCATGACCTGGTTCCATTATTTATTATTCTGTTGGAATATCCTGTCTGTGCGTATTATGCATGACCTGGTTCCATTCTTTATTATTCGATTGGGAATAACCTGTCTGTACGGTCTATCGCATGCCTGGTGAATTCTGTTGTTATTCCATTCTTTATTATTCTGTTGGAATATCCTGTCTGTGCGTATTACGCATGACCTGGTTCCATTCTTTATTTTTCGATTGGGAATAACCTATCTGTGCGGTCTATCGCAGGCCTGGTGAATTTTGCTATTATTCCATTATTTATTATTCTGTTGGAATAACCTGTCTTTGTGGATTACCACATGCATGGTGAATGATCCTTCTTATTCATTCCTTATTAAATTGTGGAAATGATATGTCTACGTGGATTACCGCATAGCGGGCGAAAATCCATTTGCAGTTTCATATATTCTATTATACTCAATTGGTTAAAGTTTTGACTTCTATACTCCATGAAATTAGTAGAATATCCTGGATATTTGTGCTTCATCCAATATCTTTTCATGGAAATATTCTTCTGAGCATTATTAAATTTTACTCCACAAAGAAGTATCATGTTGACAATTTGGACGTTATTGATTTCAGGATAAATTAACTTATGAATCTTTAAAATTTATTCTTGAACTTGTTTTATTGAATTATTATGTCATTCTCATCATCCTCATACTTATATTGTGATGAAAGTCATCTTTGGCTTACGTGCATAGATGGACTTGGTATGATTATGACCAGGGATCATTTGGTATAATCATGACATGTGATGTTATAAATGACGTGGTAAAAGTCCTTAGTGGCCTGTAGAGCAGTGATGGACAGTTTTTGGTATGATTATGACCAGGGATTATTCGGTATAGTCATGACCATTGATGATTTAATGAATATCCTTGGCCCATAGTTCAGGAATGATTCGATGATGTGGTTTATTTATTAAGCTGAGTCTGAGTGATAAAAATTGATGAAAACATTTTAAATCATAGAAGATAGTAGGTATCATGCTTTACTTGACTCTTCTAATGGATTGCTTATTCTGCTACAGTTAAACTTGATGTCTATTATATTTTATCAGTTTAACATTGTTGAAGACTAATGATAATTTATTTTGCATTATCTTAGTCATAATATTTCTTACTAGGCTAGTTGAGCTCACCCTTTTGCTTTCATTGTTCTCTTCAGGAAATGAGAACGTAGCCGGGACTAGTCAGGGAATAGAGTGATGGTCCGAGATGATGTATTAGTAGTCCTCACTATTCTATAAAATAGTGTGACAATAAATGTAATGAGGACTCTATTTGAGAGTGGATATTGTCTAGAAGGCAATATTCCTGTTTAAACTTTCAGCTATGTCTTGTCATATATTACACGACGGTTGTATAATTAAATTTATATTTGTATTATGTACCATGTATTTGGAAAATCAAGATGGGTGATGTATACCTATTTTGGGGGTGTCACAGTTGGTATCAAAGCTTAGGGATATGATCCCTGGCTGAGATGTGAGACAAGAACTAGGAGGGGAGAGACAGGGAATTCCTTCGCTATTATGACCTACCTAAGTATATTTGGTATTTAATTGGTCGGTCAGAGTATAGGGATAATATATGATATGTTAATTAACCCTTGTTTTATGGCAGTATTTGAAAATGGCATCCAAAAATGTTGAGATAAGCAATGAAGCACATGAGACCGTTGAGTCACCACAGATCAATACCCAGGGTAATGTGCAACAGGAAGATAATAATCCTCATGTAAACAATAACACCGATGAAATGGTGAATGATGGGATGGTCAGAAGCTTTATGTAATTCATGCAACATCAGGCGAGAGCGGCTCCTGTCCAAAATGCAGGTGGAAACACTGACAACTCTCGAACGGTCAGCGCTAAACAGTTCAAGGAGTTGGAACCACTGGAGTTTTTTGGAGAGCCAAAACCACTTAAGGCAGAGACGTGGATAAAGCAGATCAACAAGATATTTGATGTCTTAGGATGCTCCAAGGAGCAAAAGGTTCCCTTTGCCACCTTCATGTTACGAGCAGAGGCAGATTACTGGTGGGAATTAGTAAAGCGTACTCAACCTGCCGCACTAAAAATGTCTTGGGAGAAGTTCCAAGAGCTGTTCAACGACAAGTACTTTCCTAAAAGTATTCGTCACATGAATGAGGTAGAGTTCATCAAGCTTGAACAAAACAATATGATCGTGGCACAGTACGAAGCTAAGTTTGCCGAGTTGTCTCGATTTGCGTCCCACTTGGTTGATAATGAGGAGAGAATGACGCGGATGTTTCTAAGAGGTTTGAAACCCGAGATACGTCAATACCTAATTTCTCACAAACTGTGTTTGTATTCAGATGTTGTGAATAGGGCTCAGTTATTGGAGCGCAATAATGAGTCAACCTAACCAAGAGAGAGCAACCGACAAGTCGATAATACCAGTGGTAGCAGTCATCAAAGCGATGACAACAAACGTGGAGGGAATCAACATGCCAGAAATGATAATCACTTCGGTGGTAATCATGGCCATGACAATAAGAGTGGACATTTCAAGAAGAGGAGATTCAATAAAGACGTTAGCACCAGCACCTGTTGTTAAGGAAGGAGAACGACCGCCGATCGTATGTTACAAATGTGGAGGGGAAGGACACATAAGTCCAAACTACATGATGCAATCCAAAGCATGTTATAATTGTAGAAAAGAAGGTCACCTAGCCCGATTTTGTCATGCACCAAAGTAAAGTCTAGCTGGGATGAAGGCATTAAAGGGTGTCCCAGACAAGACAAAATTGGTAGTTCAAGGGAAAACGTTTGTCGTAACCTCCTAAAAAGCGAGGAATCCGAACGAGGTGATCACGGGTAAGCTAATCATAAACTTTAGCAAAGTTTATACTTTATTTGATACCTGTTCTACCCTTTCTTTTATTTCTCCTACTTGCGCTCAACGTTTAAATTTGACTCCGGAGAAATTAGACTTTGAATTATCTGTTGAAACTCCATTGGGAGAAACCTTCATTACATCCACGGTTTATAAGTCTTGTTTGATAAATCGGTAACCGCACGTTACCTGTCGATCTTATTTCTTTGAAAATACTTGCATTTGATGTGATTTTAGGGATTGATTGGTTAACTACTCATCATGCTAAAATCGATTGTTTTCGTAAGGTTGTTAGTGTAAGACCCCGAATTTTATGAAATGAAAGTATTCAATTTTCTTATAATTATTTTATTTAGTAAATGGTTAAATTGATAAAAGGTTAAAGTTAAGGGTGATATGTGAAAAAATTTCAAAGTATGAAAGTTGTTATAAAATATACGTTTGGTCGGGGAATATTCTTAAGACGACACAATCATTGGTGGACCCCACAGCAAAAGTATTGTCGTAGTAAGAAAATGACAGAATTATCATTTTATAAACGGCGAATGTGTTACCGTTAAAACTGTTGAACTACTCGGTAGTAAAAGTACAGTAATATGCGTGGTTGCATAGTAACACACGATATTGATTATTGATGCTTACGTGAAAAGTCACTCAGTTTTATTCAATTATTGTCATAATATTTTATTAAATCAATAATTGAGATGACATAGTTATTCATATTATTATTTGCAATATTGATAATGTCTAGAAGTTCTGTCAAGGAGAGGTTAGGTAATCTAATTGCGCGCCAATAAGGAGAAATCCTTATTGGAAAGCCCCCTTTTTCCTGGGAACGACCTGGTTGTTAAATATTGTGAGTTATAATATTAATGATGAATAAGTTCGTGTTGATTAAAGATGAAATTGATAGTTCCATTGTGTTGGGATTATTAGTGTTAGTGAAAACCGACATTTATTTCGATATTAATTGATGTCTGGAAGTTATACTGACCAGTTGGGTAATTAATCGGATAAATGAGCAATTAATTGCTATTAATTCACATGATTATAACTATTTGTTCACATGTGTGTACTATTGAATCACATTCATTTACTATTAGGGGAATTGGTGCAAGTTTGATAATACTTGCATAACTAAGTTAAAAATGGAGGTATAGATGAAGGTACTATACTATAATTAATTTTTTCACATGTTTAGAACTATTGAGTCACATAATTTACTATTGATTCACATGATTTACTATTAGGGGAGGTGGTGCAAGTTTGATAATACTTGCAGGACTAAATTAAAAATGAAGGAAAATAAGAAGGTATTATACTGTAATATTTCGAGCCCCAAAACATGCAATTATCGAAACTATATTTTCCTATAAATAGAAGCTCATTCTTCCTTCATTTCTCACCAATTCACTAAAGCAATACAGAAATTATTATAAAGAGAAATTATAGAGAGAAATAAGAAGAGAAGTTTGCTACCTCACTATTCCAGTATCCAGTTTTCTTCTAAGATAAGGGATATTATTTCTTTCATATTCATGAAAAGAGCTTCTTTTATTCCATTCTTTATTATTATGTTGGAATAACCTGTCTATGCGAAGTACCACATACATGGTGAAATTCTTCTGTTATTCCATTCTTTATTATTATGTTGGAATAACCTGTCAATACGAAGTACCGCATACATGGTGAAATTCTTCTGTTATTCCATTCTTTATTATTATATTGGAATAACCTGTCTATACGAAGTACCGCATACATGGTGAAATTCTTCTGTTATTCCATTCTTTATTATTATGTTGGAATAACATATCTATGCGAAGTACCACATACATGGTGAAAAATTCTTCTGTTATTCCATTTATTATTATTCTGTTGGAATATTCTGTCTATGCGGATTACGCATGACCTGGTTCAATTCTTTACTATTCTATTGGAATAACCTATCTGTGCGGTCTATCACATGGATGATGAATTCTCCTATTATTCCATTATTTATTATTCTGTTGGAATATCCTGTTTGTGGGGATTACGCATGACCTGGTTCAATTCTTTATTATTCTGTTAGAATATCCTGTTTGTACGGATTTCGCATGACCTGGTTCCATTATTTATTATTATGTTGGAATAACTTGTCTGTGTGGTCTATCGCATGCTGGTGAATTCTTTTGTTATTCTATTCTTTATTATTCTGTTGTAATAACCTGTCTATGTGGATTACCACATGCATGGTGAATGATCCTTTGTATTCATTCTTTATTAAATTGTGGAAATGATCTGTCTACGTGGATTACCGCATGGCGGGTGAAAATCCATTTGCAGATTCGTAATTTTTTCGACCCTCAAAAATTCTGGAAAAATTTGAAATGATAATTTGATGAGTTTTCTAGATTGTGTCCAAAAATGGCGATTTTTAGATGTATAGATTAGGAGTTATGAATTTTATGGGAAAAGACTATTTTAAAAGTAAACCCATATAACTCCTTGTGGTTAACTGATAAGTGGTATTTTTACCTACTTATTGAATACCAATTCATGCGAATTGTGCCCATCTCAAGTACATTTTATTATGTTTTAGTTGCATTTCACGTTATTTTGCATTGCATTTAATTAAAACTCCTTTTGGTGAATAAGTGCAGGAATTGGCTTAATTTTGGTGGTATTAGAGGGCACGAGGCCAATGGATGCGTGAAGACGAGGCACAAGTGGGGATGTGAATGGCATGGAGGTACAATGAAGCATGGAGACCAAGCAAACAAGAGGATCAAGCATGAAAGAGCAGATAGCAGCAGCAGAAGCCAAAAACTAGAACCAGAACTTGCAAGCAGCAAGCCGCGCGGCCGCGCGGCATAATAGCTTGGGGAGTGCGTGCCCACGCGAGTACCCGACCAGACGATGATGACCTACTGCAAGTTGCGCGGCCGCGAGCAGGAGACGCGCGCCCGCGCGAGAGGTTGGCTGGACAGGGCGGACATTCTGTAAGTCTCGCGCCCACGCCGACATAGAGAGAGAGAAGCCTTGCTGGCAAGCTGATCTTGATGTCTTTGTAATTTTGTTTTAATTTTAATTTTTAATTAAATGAATTGTAATTGGTTTTTAAACGATTCTGACGGGTGTTAGACAAACAACGTGATAACTTTAAGCGTATTTTAATCATAGTAACTAGGGTTTACACCTTAGAAGAGATTCCAACGTAGAACGAAGCCTTAACGTCTACTTTTCCAATTCTTCTTGGGATTATCCACCATTGTGGATTTCTATTCTTATTTACTGGATTTCTATGAGGATTTAAACGTTGATCATTGATTTCTATTCAGCGATTTGGTTTGATTGATCTATCTTTCTTATTTCAATTGTTTGCTTATTGATCATGTTTAGCGTTGATCCCATAATGGCTTTTGGTTCAGCCATGAACTAATTTCCATTATGGGATTCTAATGGATTTTAATATGTAGTTTGGTTGCACATTTAAATGCTAGGATTGTTTTGCATATCATATGGAATATCTGTCATGGTTGTTTTACATGTATGAATGCTTGATCACCATTCGTCTCAGTACTTGTATGGAATTAACAATGAACATATAGGTATGGATTGTAATCATGATAGCATGCAAATATGGGGCTGTTGTATATGGCTTGCGTATTTTGTGAACCAGATAGACATATACTATTTTGGTTGTATTGGTGATTACATAGAGTCTAACATCTGTAGATGCTGTGTAAGTAGATTATAGTGCATTGAAAAATGGTTATAACTCTATTCGTGCTCTTGGCTTTTTTCCCGTGATATGTGAACACTTCTTGCAAGATAGTGATGATTCGATGAAATATTAAATGAAGTTAGGGTCCCATTATTTCCAGATTATATTTATTCCATTTGTATTCTTATTTTTAGTTATTATTCACAATTAGTTTAATTCAACACTTTTAGTCATTAGTCTAGGCATATAAATTTGGTGAGTTAATTGATTCATGATAGTTTGAAGTTAACAACTTTCTCTGTGGGATCGATACTCTGCTTACTTTGTATTACTTTTTGACCCGTGTATGCTTGCATGATTTAGAGCTCTTTTATTAGAACTATAAAAGAGGTAACAAGTTGTTTGTGCCATTGCCGGGGAAAGGCGTTAATTTAGATAATTATCATCAGTTTAAAGCTAAATTGTATGACTTAGACAATTCTGATCGTTTCTCATTTCTATTTTTGTTTCATTTTTTGTTTCAGGTACTTGTGAATTTTTATGCACACGCGATCATCCAACTCAGAACTAACACCAGCACAGGACAACATAAACGGAAGAGATTGGAAAGCAAGTGTGCAAAGAAATTTGCAAGTGCAGTTAGAGAGTACTACAGTTAGTATGGAGGGAGAACCAAGGATTGAGCAAAGAGAAGAGCATCGGGCTTTAAGGGAATATTCCATGCCAAACATAAACGGGCTACAGTCAAGCATAGTCAGACCGTCGATAGCAACAAACACTTTTCAGATTAAACCAGGCACTATTCAAATGGTACAGAACTCAGTTCAGTTTGGGGGTGCTGCTACGGATGATCCAAATGAACACTTACTGAGTTTCATAGAGATTTGTGATACATTCAAATACAATGGTGTGACGTAGGATGCCATCAGACTACGACTATTTCCATTTTCATTGAGAGATAAGGCTAGAAGTTGGTTACACTCTTTGCCGTCAAGGTCAATAACCACATGGGAGGACTTAGCGCAGAAATTCTTAGCCAAGTTTTCCCCAATGGCTAAGTCTGCAAAGATGAGGACGGCTATCTCTTAGATCGAGCAACAGTAGGGCGAGTCCTTATATGAGGCATTGGAGCATTACAAAGAGATGCTCAGAAAATGTCCGCATCACGGTATGCCAGACTGGATGGTGATAAATTCCTTTTACAATGGGTTAGGATGGCAGTCGAGACCGATTGTGGATGCAGCCGCAGGAGGGGCATTGTGGGAAAAGAGCTATGATGAGGCCTATACGCTTATCGAGACTATGGTTGCGAATGATTATCAGAATCCTACAGCTCGGATGCCACAGCCCAAGGTTGTAGGTATGTTGGAGGTTGATGCCATTACTCAGTTGTCGGCACAGATGGCAGCTATGGCTAAGAAGATAGATACTTTGGCAGAAAGCAAAGTGAAAATAGTTGCCTTCGTTTGTGAGATTTGTGCGGGGTCACACTCCACAGATCAATGTGCCATTAGCTCAGAGTCAGTATAGTATGTGAGCAATTATAGAAAAGACCAAGGTCAATTCTAGAACACATACCACCCCAACAACCGCAATCATCCGAACTTTAGTTGGTCAAATAACCAAGGACAACAACAACATCAGTTTCAGCCAAACCAACAGTTTCAACCACAGTCATCTCAGCCACAGTTTACACAAAAACCACCATTTCCACCGGGATTTTCTCTACTACAATAACACCACGCTCCAGCTGCACCACAGCTAGAGAAGAAATCAGAGATGGAGGAGATGATGTTGAAATACATGGCAAACACTGAAGTCATGATCAAAAGCCAAGCAGTGGCTATCAAGAATCTGGAGACGCAGATGGGGCAGATGGTAATCATGCTTAATAATAGGCCCCAGGGTGCATTGCCAAGTAACACAGAGACAAATCCTAGAAGAGAGGGGAAGGAGCAGTGTCAAGCAATCACATTGAGATCTGGGAAAGACTTGACAGACACTGCAAGTCGTGCGCCCGCGCGTGAGTTACAAGGGGACATCGCGCGGCCGCACGAGGCAGAACAGTTGGATGGTGATGAAGAAAAGTAAAAAAAATCTAAGGTTCAGCAGGAAGAGAAGAACAAGGAAGGTTCAGAAGAGAAGGTCAAGAGTCCAGTACAACCAATGCACCCTCAAGTACCATATCCGCAGAGGTTAGTTAAGCAGAAGGAAGACAAATAATTCAGTAAGTTTCTAGAGGTGTTCAAAAAGCTGCAGATCAACATGCCATTTGCCGAGGCATTGAAACAAATGCCAAGCTACGCAAAGTTCATAAAAGGTATATTGTCAAGGAAGAGGAGATTAGACGAGTTTGAAATGGTAGCCTTAATAGAGGAATGCAGTGCAGTGCTCCAACAGAAATTACCTCTAAAGCTGAAAGATCCGGGCAGCTTCACAATTCTGTGCACCATTGGGAAGATGAACTTTAGCAAGTGTTTATGTGATCTGAGGGCAAGTATAAACTTGATGCCCTTGTCAGTGTTCAATCAGTTGGGATTGCCGGCTCCAAGACTGAATAACATATTACTACAGCTAGCTGACAGATCCATCACATATCCACGGGGAATTGTTGAAGATGTGTTGGTAAAGGTGGACAAGTTCATTTTTTCGGCTGACTTCATCATTCTAGACTACCAAGAGGACAAAAGCATACCAATTATACTAGGGAGACCATTCTTAGCCACGGGTAAGACTTTGATAGATGTGCAGAAAGGGGAGCTCACTATGCGCGTTCAGGATCAGGAGGTCACTTTCAATGTCTTCAAAGCCATGAAATTCCCAACAGATGAAGAAGAATGTTTTCTGGTTGATTTGATGGATTGGATCGCAAAGGATGAGGTGCAGAGTCTTGCAGACTTTGAACCTTTGAAGAATATCACCAATGAGAGTTCAGATGTGGAAGACGAGGAATTCGATGATTTTGTGCAATATCTGGATACCACCTCACAATTCAAGAGATTTAGATCACCTGCAAAGCCCTTGACAACAGTTGGCGAAGCCTCGATAAAGTTAAAGTCATCTCTTGAGTCACCTCCAGAGTTGGAGTTAAAACCACTTCCCGAACATCTCAGGTATGCATTCTTAAGTTTAGATTCAAAATTACCTGTGATTATCGCGTCTGCACTAACATCTTGTCAGGAGGAAAAATTGCTACGAGTGCTTCGACAGTTCAAGTCAGCTATTGGATGGACTATAGCAGATATCAAAGGGATCAGCCCTTCATATTGCATGCACAAGATCTTGATGGAAGATGGTAGCAAGCCAACAGTTGAGCAACAAAGGAGGCTTAATCCGATAATGAGAGAAGTGGTTAAGAAGGAGGTACTGAAATGGCTAGTTGCAGGAATAATTTATCCGATCTCAGATAGTTCATAGGTGAGACCAGTACAGTGTGTTCCAAAAAAGGGTGGTATGACAGTCGTGACCAATGAGAATAATGAGTTAATTCCAACACGAACAGTAACAGGGTGGAGAGTTTGCATAGATTACCGCAAGCTCAACAAAGCTACGAGGAAAGTTCATTTCCCACTCCCATTCATTGATCAGATATTGGACAGGTTAGCAGGTCATGAGTATTATTGCCTTCTGGACGGATATTCAGGCTATAATTAAATTATAATTGCTCCAAAAGACCAGAAAAAGACTACCTTCACATGTCTGTACGTCACTTTTGCTTTAAGAAGGATGTCTTTCGGACTATGCAATGCGCCAACCACGTTTCAGAGATGCATGATGGCTATATTTTCAGACATGGTGGAACAGAATGTGGAGGTATTTATGGATGATTTCTAAGTCTTCGGGGACTCATTTGACCTATGCCTTGAAAATTTGGTTATGGTTTTGAAAAGATGTGTTGAAATGAACTTAGTGCTAAACTGGGAAAAATGTCACTTCATGGTACAAGAAGGAATCATATTGGGACACAAAGTTTCATAAACGGGACTTGAGGTGGATAAGGCGAAGCTGGAAACTATTGAGCACTTGCCACCACCTACTTCAGTAAAAGGAGTTCGCAGTTTTCTGGGACATGCCGGTTTCTACCGCAGATTCATTAAGGATTTCTCCAAAATAACTAAACCGCTATGCAGTCTATTGGAGAAGGATGCACAGTTCAACTTCGATGAAGCCCGTATGTCAGCATTTGAACACTTGAAGAGGAAACTTTTTTCAGCAGCAGTGATTACTGCACCAGATTGGACTTTGCCATTTGAATTGATGTGTGATGCCAGTGATTACGCCGTAGGAGCTTTTTTGGGGCAGCGGAAAGAAAAGATATTTCATGTGATTTATTATGCCAGCAAGACCCTAACAAGTGCACAATTGAACTATACCACCATAGAGAAAGAACTATTGGTAGTGGTATACGCCTTTGATAAGTTCCGAGCATATTTGATTGCCACAAAGGTGATAGTGTATACGGATCACGCGGCAATTCGACATTTAATGGCAAAGAAGGATGCAAAACCTCGGTTGATTAGATGGATTTTATTATTGCAGGAATTTGATTTGGAAATCAAGGACATAAAGGGACTGAAAACCAAGTGGCGGACCACTTGTCGCGACTCGAGAATCTGAACAGTGAAGTAAACAACAAAGTTCTGATCAACGATTCTTTTCCAGATGAGCAGTTGTTTGTGGTGAAAGGTGAAGTGCCATAGTTTGCAGACTACGCGAATTATCTGGTAAGTAAGATGGTACCTTCTAACTTGGTGGGTTATCAAAAAAAGAAATTTTTGCACGATTCCAAATGGTATATATGGGATGAGCCATACTTGTTTAAACAGTGCTCTGATCAAGTGATCAGAAGGTGTATTCCATATAGCTAGACCGAGGAGATTTTGCAAGAGTGTCATTCTACGGTGGAGAACAAACAGCGGCTAGAGTGCTACAAGCCGGATTCTACTGGCTGACAATTTTCAAGGATGCATACAATTTTGTCCAGTGGTGTGATAGATGTCAGCGAGTGGGCAACATCTCAAAAAGAAATGAAATGTCGTTGAATACAATCCTCGAAGTAGAAACTTTCGATGTATGGGGGATTGATTTCATGGGACCCTTCGTCTCTTCTTGTGGAAATCTCTACATCATGCTTGCAGTGGACTATGTCTCAAAATGGGTTGAAGCTGCAGCTCTTTCGACTAATGATACCAAGGTCGTACTCAGATTTCTACATAAAAGCATTTTCATGAGGTTTGGGACCCCAAGGGCTATCATTAGTGACGAAGGCAGTTATTTTTGCAACAGGCAGTTTATAACCTTGCTAGCTAAGTATGGGGTGAATCATCGCATTGCTACAGCGTATCACCCGCAAACAAATGGTCAAGCTGAAGTGTCAAATCGCGAAGTAAAAAGAATCCTGGAAAAAGTTGTGAATCCCACACGAAAGGACTGGTCGTTGAAGTTAGATGATTCCGTATGGGCTTATCGAACAGCATACAAAACTCCGTTAGGCATGTCGCCTTTTCAACTCGTGTATGGCAAAGCCTGCCACCTCCCTATGGAGCTAGAGCATAAGGCATATTGGGAAATACAGAAGCTCAATTTTGATTTGACATCTCCATGGGAGAAACGTCTACTCCAGCTCAATGAGTTAGATGAATTTAGATTACAGGCATATAAGAATTCGAATTTGTACAAGGAGAAAGTGAGGAAATGGCATGACCGAAAGATCATCGAAAGGACATTTGAACCGGGACAAAGGGTTTTGCTCTATAATTCCAGACTTAAACTTTTTCCCGGAAAGCTGAAATCGAGATGGTCAGGTCCATTTACAGTGAAGACGGTCTTTCCGCATGGTGCAATTGAAGTATATGATACGTTTCCAGACAAGCCTTTGAAAGTAAATGGCCATCGATTGAAGCATTACTTTGGTGGCGAGGTGGACAGACAGAACGTCACCTCAATTCTCTCGTCGACATGAGATTCAGAGACAGTCAAGCTAATTGACTATAACTTAGCGCTGGATGGGAGGCAACCCATTATTTTCACTCTTACTTTCTTTTCATTCCTTTAGTAGAGTAGTAGTTAAATCAATTCTATTCCATGCTTGATGAATAATTTGTGGTGCTTTCTTGTTCATGTAAGTGTTTTCAATTGTACTCATCACTAATATATAAATTGGGCGTACACAGTGTGTATTCATGTAGTTACATCACATGTCACAAGTATGCAGCCAACGCCTAGAAGTCGATAACTCATAATTACAGAAAGTTACCCGCGTGCCGCGCTGCTACCACTACCACATATAAGAAAATCACAGCCACCATGCTATGACATAGGGGGGTTGAAAAATTTTAAGTTTAAGAATCCGGGTGGTCGCTCTACTTGGTCTCTCACGTGCCATAATATAAGCGTATTCTTCATTCTCCATAATCATACAACTCTCTTCATCGCTCATATACACAGCTCTCTCTCCATTAGCATAAATCTAGGGTTTTTGCGGGGAGTGTCACAAGCAAGTTTGGGGGTACTCTCATTTGTAGCAGAGCATCTATATTCTCTACCTATCATCTGCTCATGGGACCAAAAAGGATACGTTCCATCTCCATCTCTTCATCATCCGACTCATCATCCAGTGATCACGAAGAGGATATCATGGAACATAGAAAATTTATTAGCCGGGAAGCTCAGCAAGATTATTACCACCTCTTGACGAAATCGTTTATGAAGGAACGAGGATTTAAACCTGATAAGAAAGATGGACACCTATGGAATATGCTACGAGAAAGAGGCTGGGTTAGCCTAGCTGCAACGCCTATGCCTATTCCCATGGGAGTTATTCGGGAGTTCTACGTGAACACAAAGGAGATGGAGCTGAAAGGAGGGATAATGCTGGTTCGCCAAGTGCAAGTGGATTTTTGTCTCTCAGCCATCAGAGAAGTGTTTGGAATAACTGATACACCACCGACTGGGTCTGCGAATTGGGTTACAGGTGCACATTTGATGATGGACTTGGACGTAGTAATTTCGGATTTGTGCATCCCAGGAACCAAATGGAATTATAAACCAAGGACGACAGAGCCTTAATCTTTTCCAGCGTCCTCCTTAAATCGTTATGCCCAAGCATGGAATCTATTCATATGCACCAAATTAATTCCGTCCCCTCTCAAGCATGAAGTACCTACCTAGAGAGCGATCATTTTAGGGGGCATTATCACCGGCAAGTATATCGACGTCGGCCACTTAATTCATCCAAACATGCTGCGTTATTGGCGGGAGAGCATGACTGGGAGTATCCCGCATGCATCGATGGTAGCCATACTTTGTATCCAACAAGGAGTCTCGTGGAATGACAAGCAACTGCAGAAACCGAGCCACGACATCACTACCGCCACAATTGCCAAGTTCAAGGAGTTGACGGGTGGTGAACCACACCCGCGAGGATTGGGTTTTATCATCCACCCCACCTTCCCAGTGCCATCTCAGCAGCCCCCTCAGCCTGATGAGGCCGGCCCATCCACCCGAGCACACCTGGTTCCTAGCGATCGACAGCTTTGAAGGTCAAAGCGCAAAATCGACACCATGTATGCCAATCTTAGAACGTTTACCCCGGGACTCACAAGGGCCTTGGCCGAAGCATTCGCGCAGCAAGGAACAATGCTAGAGTGGCCTCAGTTTGGCACTGCAGTGCCATATCCATAACCAGATTCACCACTCGAGGAGGGTGGTCAAGCCGATCATTAGGGGAGTTTTTCTGTACCCTTTACCTTCATTCAATGGGGACATTGAATATTTTAAGTTTGGGGGTATTGGGGAGCATATCATAGTAGTTTAGTTTTATTTAACTGTTGCATGTTTATGTGTTTAGTTAAATTTTTGCATAAAATATTTAATTTTTATTCATTATGGATTGTGATAGTATGTTTTAGTTGCATTTCTCACACAAATTCTTGCTTAATAGAAATTTTTGCCTAGCCAATGACAATAGTGAATTGTGAAGGATTTGAGAATGTTTTGGATAACACAGCTTAGATATAATGTTTTACACGATGAGATTCATGTTGCTGTTTAAATGCTTTCGGTATGCACAAACGTGTTCACAATTACTTGTAGGTTTAAGAAGTGTGTGTTGCATTGCTTAATAGAACATATAGTTTTAAACAGAGAAATATGTGGAAAGTGTTGTAGACTGTATGAGCCATTGACATGCAAATTTGAGGAAAACATGGGTATGCTATGTATAAAAAAAAATCAAATAGCAATAACGTGGCTAGTCTTAATTCGGGGCCCTGGCTACTTGAGTAAGTGTGCCCGAGGGGATTGTCTCTACACCTAGCGCCCTAATGTCTTTCATGGTCTGGGAGTCGTTGGTTGAAAGCTCGGTAAGGGGTAGCAGTGTGCCTAATGGATAGATACATTGCACAGTTATGTGAAAAAAAAGGAAAAGAAAAGAAAAATAGCAACAAACACCGCGGGAAAGTGCGTAAATCGCCCTCGTGTGTAGCAATAAAGCAATAAACCCATTGTTGAACCTTAGTTTGTGTTGATATGTTGAAACAGTCTGCGTTACATGAATATACATGAATCTTACTTTAGACTATAATTTTCTGTTTGGAGTAGTGTAGCATATGTATTCTTTGCTTAGATCAAGTTTTGGTGAACATCACACACACACAACATCTCTATAGCATATATGAAATTATCTGAGTGTATGTTGTTATGTTTATAGTTTGGTTTAAAATCATATTCTTGGATCTCGATGATTCACTGAGGTAATTTGGGATGAAATTCTGTTATGGTAGGGATTATGTGAGACTAATTTGCATCATAGAGTAGTTGCATATTTTTGTAGTTGCATTTTCATTATTCATTAGTATGCATTGCTTGAGGGCAAACAACAGTTTAAGTTTGGGGGTATTTGATAAGTGGTATTTTTACCTACTTATTGAATACCAATTCATGCGAATTGTGCCCATCTCAAGTACATTTTATTGAGTTTTAGTTGCATTTCACGTTATTTTGCATTGCATTTACTTAAAACTCCTTTTGGTGAATAAGTGCAGGAATCGACTTAATTTTGGTGGTATTAGAGGGCACGAGGCCAATGGATGCTTGAAGACGAGGCACAAGCGAAGATGTGCATGGCATGGAGGTACAATGAGGCATGGAGACCAAGAAAACAAAAGTATCAAGCATGGAAGAGCAGATAGTAGCAGCAGAAGCTAAAAACCAAAACCAGATAGGTGCTACAGTTGAATTTAAAGCTGGTTGCCAAGTGTTTTTTGAGTATGCGTATAGTCACCCGGAATGTATGACTGATAAGTCGCAGATACGATGTCTATGTTTGAAGTGTAAGAATGTAAATTATATGGACAGAGACGTGGTAAACTATCATTTACTTGTTTTTGGGTTCTTGAAAAATTAGGAAGAATGCTGGTGGGCACATGGGTAGAGAAGAGATGGTGGCATCACAGAAGTACACATTTCGAGCAGTAGTACTCATCGAATGAATGAAATGGTTCATGATATTGCAGGGCCAGATTTTGATTGGGAACAAGGCAGAGAGCAACCTATGAATTCTGATGCCAAAGACTTCTTTAAGTTATTAGACGAGGGTAGCGAGCCATTGTGGCATGGTCGCACCAAACACAGTACATTGTCTGCAGTGGTGACATTACTTAACATCAAGGCTGATCACAACATTAAGAGTATGTTATTAGACGAGGGTAGCGAGCCATGAGTGTTTTGAGTCGCTCTTGAAGGCCATTAAGAGCATGTTGCCTCACGGTGAGAAATTACCTGGTAACTATTACTTTTGTAAGAAAATGGTGAAGAAGTTGGGTCTTGGATACCAAAAGATTGATGCATGTCCCAACGATTGCATGTTGTTTTATAAGGAAAATGAACATATGACAAGGGTCACGTTTTGCAGTCATGATCAGTTTAGGCCTAATAAAGAGGGTGTGACTACAAAAAAATCGAGTATACCGTTTAAGATTCTAAGGTATTTTCCAATAACACATTGGCTAAAAAGATTGTACATGTCTTCAAGAACAGCTGAACATATGAGTTGGCATGTGAAATCTGCAGCTAAAGATGGAGAACTAAATCATCCCGCAGATGGGCAAGCTTGGAGAGATTTAAACTTAGAACATCTTGGGTTTCCATTGGAACCTAGAAATGTGAGGCTTGGATTGTCCACCGATGGTTTTAATCCGTTTGGCCACTCAAATTGCTCCGACTACATCTTTGGCCTATGATTGTTACTCCGTACAACTTGCCTCCTTGGATGTGTATGAAACAACCATACTTGTTTCTTTCAGTCATAGTTCCTAGTCCTAAGAGTCCTAGAAAGAACTTAGATGTTTACTTGAGACCTCTTATAGATGAGTTGAAGGTATTGTGGGAGGATGGAGTACAAACTTGGGATGTTGCAACGAAAACAAATTTCAACCTTAGGGCAGCGGTTATGTGGACTATAAGTGACTTTCCAAACTTATGGTATGTTAGGCCGGATGGAGTACACACGGGAAGTTGGCTTGTCCGTATTGTATGGAGCATACAAAGTCGTTTAATCTATCAAAAGGTCGAAAGCCTTGTTGGTTTGACTGTCATCATCGGTTCTTATCGGTAGATCACCCGTTTTGAAGAAATAGAGAACACTTCAGGAAAGGGAACGTAGACAATGATATGCCTGCACCGCGATTGTCGGGAACAAAGATGCGAGATCGTGTGATAAGATTGCCGGTTATCCCATTTGGTAAGATTGATGCTATAAACATAATCAATGAGTTTGGCGAATCTCATAACTGGGTTTGGAGAAGCATCTTTTGGGAACTTTCTTATTGGTCTACAAATTTGATTCGTCATAATCTAGATGTGATACATATTGAGAAGAATGTGTTTGACAATGTGTTTAACACTGTGATGAATGTTACGGGGAAGACAAAAGATAAGGATAAGGCGCATTTGGACATGAAAGATATTTGTAAGCGTCCTGGATTAGAACTTTATGAATCTCCTAATGGTAAGATTGTTAAACCGCATGCAAGGTACACATTATCCAAAAAGCAAGTTGAAGATGTGTGCACATGGGTTAAGTCTCTGAAACTACTAGATGGATATGCATCAAACATTGTAAGGTGTGTTACGGGTGGGAAATTGCAAGGGATGAAGAGTCATGACTGTCATGTGTTCATGGAGAGACTCATGCCTATAGCATTTCGGGATCTGCTTGATAAACCAATATGGGATGCTTTGATGGATCTTAGTTGTTTCTTCAAAGACTTATGTTCAAAATCATTAAATGAGAAGGACATGTCTATACTTGAGAAGAACATCATAGAGATCACGTTTAAACTAGAAAAAATATTCCCACCTGGTTTTTTTGACTCCATGGAGCATTTGCAAATCCATCTTCCCTATGAAGCTTGTGTTGGGGGTCCAGTTCAATATAGATGGATGTACCCTTTCGAGAGGGTGATGGGAAACTTTAAGAGGAAGGTGAAGAATAGAGCTTATGTCGAGGGGTCGATTTGTGAGGCATACAGTTTCGATGAGATATCTACGTTTGTCTCAGACTATTTTCCAGACGAAGTCTTGACAAAGGCCAATCGAGTATCGAAACATGATGACGGGGGAAATGTTGAACTAAATGGTCGGCTCTCTGTATTTGGTCTATCGGGTCGCGCTTATGGAAAAGGGAAGCACATATTCCTCTCTAAGCAAGAGTTACATGCTGCACATACTTACATTCTTCTCAATTGCGAGGAGATTGACGAATTTGTGAGGTACACATGTAAACTTGATAATTTATCTTTTAAGTTGAAAATTAATTATTCCAATATGTTAATATTTATAACATGGTATAGATTGTACGATGACGAGTTAAAAGTGAAGCATCCCGACATAACTGATAAAGATATTCAAATCAATCGTGATAAAAAATTTGCACTTTGGCTAAAGGACAAAGTAAGTTCAATTTCTTAAGCATGACATATATATATATACTCCATGTTAACTATGACTTCATTTAATAAGATGGAGTTTTTGTAGGCTTTGACTGCGGGATCAATGATTTTGGCTAATGTACAAGTCCTAGCTATGGGACTAGACAGGGACCAAGTTAGCCGCAATGGTTACAAATAAATGGTTGTGAATTTCATACAAAGGCATATGGACACGGTAAAAGAACAATGAATTCTGGAGTGTGTGTCCAAGGAGATTGTTACAATGAGCTTGGTCGTGCCTTTTATGGGGAGTTGGAGGAAATCGTAGAGTTGTCGTATAAGGGAACGTACGGGGGTCATATTCACTTGTTAAAGTGTCGTTGGTTTGATTCAGAAAAAGGGATACGTGTTGATGCATATGGAATCGCCGATATTAACCTCCATAGGTCTGCGTGCTCAACCAACCGCTTGTTTTACCAACTCAAACAAAGACAAGTATACTACAATCCTAGTCCCGTTAGGAAAAGGGATAGACCGCCACTGATTGGCAAGTTATAATTCATACTCCAAATGTGTAGTCGTGTAGAAGTAGTTGATGGGGAGATTTACCAAGAGCGTATGCTTCATAGTCAAACTATAATAAATGTGGAGGACGACAATGAAGTAATCCAGCTTAGATGGTGGAGATGAACCACGTGAATTAGATCCCGAGTCAATACTTGTGTCGGATGACATTGATAATCGAGGAGGAAGAGTTATTGAATCGAATCGACAATCGAATCAAGCGGATGATGGTTATGAATCTTCAACACGATACAAGATGATTCTCAATTAGACATCGACACTTGAACAAATGAAATGTATGTTTAGCATTACATGTTTTTTATATCATTGTCATGTTTATGTACTAAACTATTTAAATGCAACTTTTGTTTATTGTCATTTTATATTCATATATATACATGTTTATATCAATCGCCATGTTTATGTACTAAACTATTTAAATGCAACTTTTGTTTATTGTCATTTTATATTCATATATATACATGTTTATATCACTATCATGCTTATTGTCATATATACATGTAATCAAATATGACTCATAATAACATCTTAAAATTTGTAATATACAGATGGCTTCTGAAGCAGCGCAGAAAAAGCGCAACTTGGGTAGGGGGCCTAATCATGTGCCCAAGGCCCCTACTAATCCGGATGATCGGATTCTTATTTAGATTCGCCCTCCTTCGAATAGCACGTACGTCCTGCATATATCATTTATATATAAGCATTTAAGATTTCATTTATACAAGATATATAGAACTTAGATGTAAATTTCTTTAATATATCTACTTATCGTTGATGTAAATTGTTGTATATTATAGTGATTTTTCAGATAATAAGATCGTCAAGATCAACAAAACCATGAAATGAGTATGACATAAAACATAACTAGGAATTAAGTTTATCCATAATTCAATCAAGAAGAAGGTTCAAAGAAGTTTATGTATAATTGTATATTGGTAATGTTTTGATTGATATTATATTGGTAATGTATATGGGTCTGAATTTTTTACTGCTTTAATTTGCATTCAATCATTATTGTTTTGGTCTTATTGTATTGGAAATTTGTATATTTCTCTTGGTTTGTGTCTTGGGTGCCTAGAAATGTCCATATATGCATGCCGTCGTGCATGTGGCTAGTCTATATTATAGTGGAGACCCTGGTGAATTTTTTTTAAGTATTATAGGTATAAGTTTGAAAAATGTTCATAAGTATTATAACTTAGATGTAAATTTCTTTAATATATCTACTTATCGTTGATATAAATTGTTGTATATTATAGTGATTTTTCAGATAATAAGATCGTCAAGTGCATATCACAGCTGTGTTTACAGAATTGGCCTACACCTGTGATTACGTGGGCGAGCACACCTATCGCCCATAAGGATATTGTTTGGGCTGAATTTCAGGTATGTTTTTTTTAATTATGACAGATAATACAATATTCAAAGGATAATTGTTTAGTAATGTTATTATTGTTGTTTTATTTGCAAAAATAGTATAGATGGGAGGACGCGTAGGCTTCAGTGATACAGACATTAGTCTAGCAGAAGTGCGCGGTCCGCACCAAAGACAATTTGAACAAAGAAAGACAAAAAGCCCTTCACAATGCTGAGATCGACCATCCAGGCCAGGGAGAGGATTACATGCACGAGCATAGCCCCTGGTGGTGCACCCAGTCCATATGGGCTGTGATGTGTGCCCAATGGAGAGCTGAGAGCTGGGTAAAAAGATGAAAGACTGCCGCCACCAATAGATCCTTGGGTGTACCCGATGGCAAAAAGGATAAAGGGACATACAAGGGTGATAGTATTTCATAGTTGCAGCATATCACTACCAGGGTACGTATTTACAAGTTTTAATATGTTTACAATCATGAATTGTAGAAAATATATCACATTTTTACTTAGTAATATTGTGCTATTTTTTTGTATAGGAGTCTCAGTCTCAAGGTCAGCCTATCCATTGGTTGGATGTGTACGTGGCCACCCGTGATGGTCTGCCTGATGCTAGATAGCGGTAATAAATTTTAACAACTTGATCTTGTTTATCAATGCTTACAGAATTAATTTATTTTTAACTATTTAATTGTTAACATGATGACAGGATACTTATAAGCGTTTATTGAATGAGCGTTATCCTGAAGGCACCCCACGTCCGCCTATTGATCAAGAGTTATGGGAGAGGGTGTCTGTTGTGAAGAAGAACTACATTAAAGGTCAAGGACAACGACGACGCCCATCCTTCAGTGGCTTAGGCTGCTCTTCTACCCAGTCTACAGAGTCATCGAGCCATCTAGTTGTTCCTACTCCAGCTAACTGTGTGAGAGTTATATGTCGAGATCAAGATCTTCTGATGATACTCAAGGCGGTGTCTCCGGGGCTCGAGTCCCGAGGAGTTAGTCAAGCGATGGCGCGCAAAGCAGAACATCACAACATGGGGATGACGACGAGGTATAAAATTAATTTATTGTATATATTGTCGTAATATACCAATATTAACATAGTTAGTATATATTTGTAACTTGTTTTATTATTTTGTTAATTACAGGGTGATCAAGGAGGCGATGATGCTTGACGTACCTGCTTTAGATCAGTTTTGTAGTTATATTATAAGCTTGTACTTGTATATTCATTCTTTGGATGTCTGTATGTTACTTAAACAAGTTTTGAAATGTTATTATATTTATTCAAATCATATTGAGTTTTAAAGGTTTATATACTTGTTTGGTGTATGTGTTGGTGGATGATGGATGTTTATATTGTTGTGTATGCTATTTGTCTTGTTGTGTATGTGTGTTGGGATAAAGCAAGTACAAAACAGGTACAGGTTTTTGGGAATTCTGCAAAATAAAAAAATGTAGTTTTTAATTTTTTCATATCAGCGACCGCATGCAGTCGCTGAAAGTTGTCGCTGCCACGTGGACCACGTCAGCTTTGGCCTTGGACCATGCTGACTCATCTTAGTGATCGAATTTGTCATTTCGGTCGCTCATATCGGTCGCAGATATGTCAGTCGCTAATAGTGGTCGCTGATGTGCATCCCAACGACCAGATTTTATGCGATGACTATCAGCGACTGTAGTTGGTCGCTGATAGTTATCTGCCACCATGTGCGGTCGCTGATAGGCTGTCACTGATAAACCTTTTTCTTGTAGTGATGATCATACCATCCAATACCATCTTGGAAAAGTGAACGTAGTTGCTGACGCATTGAGTAGAAGATCATATGCAGGCACGAGTGCAATATTGTTAAGACAAAGGCCCAATTTGTATGACTTGGAAAGGATGGAAATAGAGTTAAAGACTCTAGGGACCCATGTGATGATGGCAAATATACGAGTGGAATCGACTTTAATCGATAAAGTTAAAGCTGCTCAAGCTACAGACCTGGAGCTCATACGTATGACGAAAAAAGTATAAGAAGGTGCTATTCCGGAAGTAAGAATCGATGAAAAATGAATACTTTGAGTCAACTCCAGACTTTGTGTTCCTAACGATTCTGACTTGAAGTATAAAATCATGATGGAGGCGCACAACACACCATTTGCAATCCATCCTAGGAGTACCAAAATGTATCGTGATCTTCGACATACATTTTGGTGGAGCAACGAGTCAAAGTGGAGCATCAAGTGCCAAAAGGTCCATTGCAACCACTTGAAATTCCAGAATGGAAGTGGGAGCACATTACCATGGATTTTGTTACTGGTCTTCCCAAGGTTTCTCAAGGCATAGATGCGATTTAGGTCATTGTTGATAGATTGACCAAGTCTGCTCATCGATACGAAAAACTTATACACTTGAACGTCTTGCTAGTATGTACATAAACGAGATTGTAAGATTACATTGTATGCCAGTATCCATAGTTTCTGATCGAGACCTAAGATTCACTTCACAATTTTGGGTTAGTTTGCAAAAAGCTATGGGCATGGATTTATGATTTAGTTCGGCATATCATCCTCAAACGGATGGGCAGTCGAAAAGGACTATTCAAACTCTTGAAGATTTATTAAGACTCTGTGTCCTTGACTTCAAGGGAAGTTGGGACAAGTTCTTACCATTGGTGGAGTTTTCCTACAACAATAGTTATCAAGCAAGTATTGGCATGGCTCCATTTGAGGCGTTGTATGGAAGAAAGTGTCGTTCTCTAGTATGTTGGGATGAGGTGGGTGAAGCAACATTGTTGGGACCGGATTTGGTACGTATGACTACGAAAAAGATTCAAACGATCCGACAACGTATAAAAACCTCACAAGATCGACAAAAGAGTTATGTTGATCTTCATCGAAAAGACGTGGAATTTAATATTGGAGATCATGTGTTATTACGTGTTGCTCCATGGAAAGGAGTTACAAGATTTGGAAAGAAAGGAAAGTTCAATCCTCGATTCATTGGCCCATTTTTAATCCTCGAACGAGTAGGAACTGTGGCCTATAGACTCGCCTTACTGCCAAGTATGTCTCATGTTCATAACGGTTTTCACATATCTATGTTACGTAAATATGTGAAAGACCCAAACCATATTATTGAACTAGAACCAGAAGAGATAAAGGAAGATTTAACATATGAAGAGTTACATGTTAAAATCTTGGATAAGAAGGATCATATTCTACGCTCCAAGGTTATACCTCAAGTCAAAGTTTTGTGGAGAAACCACGATGTGGAGGAAATGACCTGGGAGTTAGAATTTGAGATGAAGTTAAGATATCCTCACCTCTTTGATATACCAGGCATGTACCCTAATTTCGAGGATGAAATTTCATAAGAAGGGGAGGTTGTAAGACCCCAACTTTTATGAATAAAGAATAATTTTCTTGAAATATATTTTTGAATATTATGGTGTGGATTTTATATAATGTTATAGTTGTGGGTAATATTTAGAAATTTTACAAAGTAAGCAAGTGGTTATATAATATTCGATTGGTCGGGGAATATTCATTTTAACAGGGAATATTCGTACGATGGCACAATCATTAGTGGACCCCACAACGGAAGTATTGTCGTATTAAGAAAACGACAGAATTATCTCTTTATAAAAATAACGGCGGAAGTGTTACCGTTAAAACTGTTGAACTACTCGGTAGTAAAAGTACAAATATGTCGCTTTGGTTGCATAAGTAGCACGCTTAGTATTGATTATTGATGCTTACGTTAGAAGTCACTTAGTTATACTCAACTATTGCTACAGTAATTGTTGCATCATATTTCTCATATTATTGATTCAATTATTGTCACAGTATCATCTGCATAATATGATATATTATTAAATCAATAATTGAGACGACAAAGTTATTCATATTATTAAATTGCAATATTTACAATGTCTAGAAGTTCTGTCAAGGAGAGGTTTGGTCATCTAATTGCACGCCAATAAGGAGAAATCCTTATCGGAAAGCCCCCTCTATCCTGAGAATGACCTGGTTGTTAAATATTGTGAGTTATAATTTTATTTATGAATAAGTTCCTGTTGATTAAAGATAAAATTGATAGTTCCATTGTGTTGGAATTATTAGTGTTAGTGGAAATCGACATTTATTTCGATATTAATTGATGTCTGGAAGTTATACTGACCAGTCGGGTAATTAATCGGATAAATGAACAATTAATTGTAATTAATTCACATGATTATAACTATTTGTTCACATGTGTGTACTATTGATTCACATTCTTTTACTATTAGGGGAGTTGGTGCAAGATTGATAATACTTGCACGACTAAGTTAAAAATGGAGGTATATATGGAGGTACTATACTGTAATTCGTATTTTCACATGATTATAACTATTGATTCACACGATTGAACTATTGATTCACATTATTTACTATTAGGGGAGGTGGTGCAAGTTTATAATACTTGTAGGACTAAATTAAAAATGAAAGAAAAGTTGGAGGTATTGTACTATAATATTTCGAGCCCAAAAATGTGCAATTATCGAAACTATATTTTCCTTTAAATAGAAGCTCATTCTTCCTTCATTTCTCACCAATTCACTAAAGCTATAGAGCAACTATTATAGAGAGAAATTATAGAGAGAAAGAATAAGAGAAGTCTGCTACCTCACTATTCAAGTATCCAATTTTTTCTAAGGTAAGGTTATTATTTCTTTCGTATTCATGAAGAGAGCTTCTTTTATTCCATTCTTTATTATTCTGTTGGAATATCCTGTCTGTGCGGATTATGCATGACCTGGTTCCATTCTTTATTATTCTGTTGGAATATCCTACCTGTGCGTATTATGCATGACCTAGTTCCATTATTTATTATTCTGTTGGAATAACCTGTCTGTGCGGTCT
The DNA here is from genome assembly GCA_020205615.1 of Panax quinquefolius. NCBI lineage: Eukaryota > Viridiplantae > Streptophyta > Magnoliopsida > Apiales > Araliaceae > Panax > Panax quinquefolius. Next base: position 118,458,924 of record CM035155.1, read on the forward strand.
ATCGCATGCCTGGTGAATTCTATTGTTATTCCATTCTTTATTATTCTATTAGAATATTCTGTTTGTGCGTATTACGCATGACCTGATTCCATTCTTTATTATTCGGTTGGGAATAACCTGTCTGTGCGGTCTATCGCAGGCCTGGTGAATTCTTTTGTTATTCCATACTTTATTATTCTGTTGGAATAACCTATCTATGTGGATTACCACATGCATGGTGAATGATCATTCGTATTCATTCCTTATTAAATTATGAAAATGAACTGTCTACGTGGATTACCGCATGGCGGGCGAAAATCCATTTGCAGTTTTATATATTCTATTATACTTAGTTGGTTAAAGTTTTGACTTCTATACTCCATGAAATTAATAGAATATCCTGGATATTTGCATTTCATCCAGTATCTTTTCATGAAAATATTCTTCTAAGCATTCTTAAATTTTACTCCACAAAGAAGTATCATGTTGACAATTTGGACATTATTAATTTCAAGATAAATTAACTTATAAATCTTTAAAATTTATTCTTGAACTTATTTTATTAAATTATTATGTCATTGTCATCATGCTCATGCTTATATTGTGATGAAAGTCATCTTTGGCTTACGTGCATAGATGGACTCGGTATGACTATGACCAGGGATCTTTCGGTATAATCATGACCTGTGATGTTATAAATGACGTGGTAAAAGTCCTTAGTGGCCTGTAGTGCAGTAATGGAAAGTTTTTGGTATGATTATGACCATGGATTATTCGGTATAGTCATGACCATTGATGATTTAATGAATATCCTTGGCCCATAGTGCAGGGATGATTCGATGATGTGGTTTATTTATTAAGCTGAGTCTTAGTGATAAAAATTGATGAAAACATTTTAAATCATAGAAGATAGTAGGTATCATGCTCTACTTGACTCTTCTAATGGATTGCTTATTCTGCTGCAGTTAAACTTGATGTCTATTGTATTTTATCAGTTTAACATTGTTGAAGACTAATGATAATTTATTTTGCATTATCTTAGTCATAATATTTCTTACTGGGCTAGTTGAGCTCACCCTTTTGCTTTCATTGTTCTCTTCAGGAAATGAGAACGTAGCCGGGACTAGTCGGGGAACGGAGTGATGGTCTGAGATGATGTATTAGTAGTCCTCATTATTCTATAAAATAGTGTGACAATAAATGTAATGAGGACTCTATTTTAGAGTGGATATTATCTAGAAGGCAATATTCCTGTTTAAACTTTCAGCTATGTCTTGTCGTATATTACACGACGGTTGTATAATTAAGTTTGTATTTGTATTATGTACCATGTATTTGGCTACTCAAGATGGATGATGTATACCTATTTTGGGGGTGTCACATATGTAGTTAATCATTTTAAGCTTAGCTCTGCAGAAACAACTTGCTTCTTTGCCAAAGCATCTGAAGATATAAGTTGGCTGTGGCACAGAAGATTATCCCATCTCAACTTGAAAAGCATGTCAAATCTCATATCCAATGATCTTGTTAAAGGTTTGCCCAAGCTAAGTTTTGTCAAAGAAAGACCATACAAGGCTTATCAGCTTGGAAAACAAAAAAGAAGCTCATTCAAAAGCAAAGTAATGAACTCAAATGAGAAGTCTCTACAACCATTGCGCATAGATCTATTTGGGCCAATCCTAACTGCAAGCCCTGGAGACAAAAGGTGCTCACCGGTTGTCGACGTCGGGATTTTTGAGTGTCCTTTTTCGTTACTTGTTCTTTGGTGTTCTCATGTTAATGTGAGATTTGTTTGAAAAAATAAGTGAAAAAGGTCCAACATGTATAATGTCGACGATTGGACTTTAAGAGTCGCCAGTTGGTGTATTTAACTGGTTGCACCAACGCAACCGAAAAGGCTTGCACATTGACCCAGTGATTTGACACTGCTAAACGGGTCTGTGAAACCGAGATTCATTTTGGGTCTGGGGTTTGATTATGCGGAGGGAAGGTGTTAGGCACCCCCCGACATCTGTGTTACCACGGTGACCGCCACTTTTCAAAGAAATTATTATATGAATGTGTGTGTCTGTGGATCAATGTGCAATTATTTGGAAGTAGTGCTATATCTCGTTTGCACCTATATACATAGGGTTTGAATTTATAGTAAAATTCAGTTTTAAACAAGATATGGCAATGACGTTTTGTAAAAGAGGTTTTTCAAACCATGTGCTCAATAGTAATTGAGGCCTTTGATACTTCCATTTTATTATTAAATGTCCCATTGTTTGCTTTTTTTTTTAGATGCGAAGCATTCTCGAAAAATAATATACTGATAGTCTTTGAACTCCTCATGGGCATGATAGCCATCCAAGGAAATTCAGACATCAGAAAATAATGTACAAGTCGCTTACAAATTTGAAAAATGTCCATCATGGGAACCAAATCTAGATTCAATAAAATTTGAACCTCAGATCACATGATTCCTAGGCTCACATGATACTCGCAATTTGTATGGAAAATAATGAAGCGCTTATATATATAAAAAGTCAGAATATATATATATATATATATATATATATATATATATATATATATATATATATATATATACGACATGATCAACCACCACGAAGCAACTCCATGGGGATCAAAAATGTAAATATATAAAAGCGGTTAATATATATATATATATATATATATGGATGATGATCAACCGCCACGAAGTAAACTCCAAAGTGACGAAAATGTAAATAAAGTCAGTAAAAGCTATCAACCGCCACTGTAAGTAAACTCGAAAGCGATCAACTACCACGTAAGTAAACTCTAGGGTGACAAAATGTAAATAAAGTCAGAAAAGGCCACGAAGTAAACTCTGTATTTATGAATGTAAATATATATATGTACAAATATATATATATATATATATAAAGCGATAAACGCTACCGGATATAAATCCAGGCTCATCGAATATGTCCGACAACAATTATATATATATATAAGAGGATAAACGCATATAGGATGTAAATCCGTGCTCATCGGATATGTCCGACAAATAATTATATATATATATATATATATATATATATATATATATATATATATATATATATATATAAAGCGAGTAAACGCATTTGATATAAATCTGTGCTCATCGATATATCCGATAACAAGAGATATATATATATATATATATATATATATATATATATATATATATATATATATAAAAGCGAATAAACGCACTGCATGTAAAATCTGTGCTCATCGATGTAGTCCGACCACGCTTTATATATATATATATATATATATATATATATATATATATATATATATAAGCAATTAAACGCTCCGCATCAAGTTCAGCTCAATCGAGGCATAACTCGATAATGTTAGTCCATATATATGAAATATATACATATATTAGTATATATATATATATATATAAAGACAAAAATGAAAACCACAGACAGAAGTACGGGCAAATGCACACAACACGACTCTCAATGTGTATAACAATGTGTGCTATATGAGAAGAAGGCTTTATAAAATGTAAGAAGGCTTACAGTGGGCTGCCAAAGTAGACTTCTATGACTTTAAATGGATAAACACTCAGCTCCCGCCGGATAAAAGATAGTTATATGTGAGCTAACTAGTGTTTAAAGAAGAGGAAACACTCAAAAGATGTGTATGCAGAGTAAAATGGACAGGGCTTCCTCGCCTTTTTTCTTCTCTCTCCCTTCTCAAATGGCTAACCCAAGCCTTGAATATATAGACGGATGGCCGTAGATACACCTGCGGCAGCCGTAGTTATACCTGCGGCTGGTCGTGGTGGATCCGAGCCTCGCGGGTCCCGTCATCTCGTAGTACGTGCACTCATGCACTATAATGTCCACTCGAACTTGCAGAACTTCAATCTGAGTATCCAAACGAGGTATATATGACCTTCTTCAGACCGCTGGTGTCAAGAGTTACGTAATGACATGGATTAGAGGTTGTACAAAGTCAGGAAGAGGGGTCTATGCCCATGGTCTTCAAGCTTCAAACTCTATCCAAAGTACTGCCACACGTAATTGCCACTCGGGATTGTCACTCCTCGGTTCTTGTGGGACATTGTTGGATGTATGTATGTATGAAGTGTTGAGATGATGTACCATTTGTCGAAGGAACAAGATGATGTTTGACTCCTCGCCGGGGTTATCGCCGATTTGAGTTGAAAGTAGATGTTGCTCAGGGTTACAGCTGAGATTGGACTACTTGTTGGTATACCGCGATATCATCTTATTGACGTGGTAAGATGATGTTGTGACTCCTCACCGGGGTTATCGCCGGTTTAAGCGGAAAGCAGACGTTGCTCAGGGTTAAATCTGAGATTGGGCTACTTGTTTATATGCCTCATTGTCATCTGGATTGAAGCTGATCGCATATTTGACACAAGCATTTTCGGGGTTATCGCCGGAAATGCAATGGCATCCCTTGGGGCTATCACCAAGATGGTGTTGCTACTCCTAATGTTGTCTTTGGGACTGGAACTGAACGTCGCGGTGTTATCGCCGAGACAGAACTGTACTCTCCGGTGTTGTTGTCGGTCTTTTGATCTGCATATCTCGAGGTTATCTCTGAGATCGAAAATGACATTCTCGATGTGTGATCCGGGTTGATATGACGTTCCTGGTTTGTGTTCCGGGTTGGAACTGAACTTCCGGTGGTATCTGGGATGGATGTAAGCTGTCTTTCAGGGTTATCTCCAAAAGGCGAATCTACCCTTATGCAATGTTAGTAATAGGAGTGCAGAAAATTTCGAGTGTCTAGATGCCCCTCTTTATCATATTCATGCAATGCAAGGCATGGATAGGATAAAGAATCCTAAGCACTTGAAATGCAAGCAAGATAAATATGATGCTATGTGCAGCAACATGATGCAAATGTATGATGCATGATTATCATGTAATCCTGCAGGGATGACAATCAATGATGACTTGGACATGCGATCCAAGTTTCCAAGGATTTTTACGTTGGGACTACCACCAAAGTCTTAAATCCTAGACACTGGCTTATACTACATAGAGGTACCTCTTATGTGGAAGAGATCTGTGATAATAAGGCTTTGTCTGTTTGAGGATGTGTATAACATGTTCCCTCATACTGTCGGAGTTACTGCCAACAGTGTTGTCGCTTCCATGATTGCCTGACCTTCGTTGATGTGTGTATCACCGGATAGATCCCTGCTGGGTGTATTATCAAGGCTGCTTGACCTTCATTGATGTATGTGTCAATGGTAGCATTATGTTGTAGGCCTTGCTGGGTAAGGTTGCTTCGATGGGTTTACTTGCCATCGGCTGATATGACGTCAAGGCTGCTTGACCTTCATTAATGTGTGTATCAATGGTTACATTATGTTGTGACCCCCGCCAGGGATACGTAGAAGTTTGAAGGATGCACGTTGTGACCCCCTCCTAGATGCTTGATAACTTCGGCGTTGTAACCCCCGCCGGGGAGGTTTGATATTTCGTGGTTTTTGCGTTGTAACCTCCGTCGGGGATTGTTTAGGGTTGCGACCCTGCAAATGACGGCATCGGACCTTTGTGGGGTATTGTCGAGCATGGTTTGTAAAATCTGAGCTCATTGGTATAGTATACCCTACATTCAGGCGAATATCGTTGAGGCGACGGGAGTTTAACTCTGACCGACAAGAAACCAGGATTTCAGGCTAATCCGCTCAATCGCGTAGCATTTTTATTCCTGATTTTGCCTTTTCAGCTTGTGAGACCTCCTTTGCAACTCTAACTGGAGTGAGCCGGAGGTGTGGGACCCATGTAGGGGGGCCGCAGGTGTACCTGCAGGAGCTACAGTGTTAGCTGCGGCCACCCGTACGTTATGTATAGGTGGTCAAGTTGCTTTCATAAGTCATTTTCAAGTTGCACAGCGAAGGAAATCCGAGAGCTCTTCTTCAGATCTGCTGAGTTCGGGCAACTTTCTGCATATTCTGTCACCGTACAAGTGTTCTTCACTGTCTTGGTAACACATGCATGTATTTTTTTCCAATTTATGTCCGTTGGAAAATGACTTATCGCATGAAATGCATTTAGACACATAGTAGTGAATATGCATGCTGATATGACTTGATAAAAAATATTCAACATAACAAATGTTAGTATTAAACCATGCTGAACATAATGATGTGAAAAAATTTAACTTTTGAAACAGTCAAATTGGTACCTTTTACTGTCATTTCTTATCTTATATGAGGACAAATGAGTTAAGGTAGACAAGCAAAATAATCCTGGTAATTAGACTACACTTACAGATTTTTTACTGCAATGTATTGATGCATACAGGATGTATATGACTGTGTATAGGTGCGCTACTCTTGAATGGCCACCTAGTCATGCCTATGTGCATGTGAATAGTCCCATTTACGAAGGGGCTATGGCAAAATTTTTCCAAAATGTAGGTATTGGGTAGCCATGCATTTTTAACTCTACTGTAGATGTATGTTAAAGCAATGCATATATGCATGTAATCATAGAATGCATTTTGAAAAGACTCCAGGTAAGAAATTACAACACCCTTTCTGAGGTGATTTGGAGACTTGCTGTCCTGATAACATGGATCCGGATCAGCCGAGCAGTTCCCGCAGGACCACTTCTGGTGTACGGAGGAGGGCTTTTGAAGAGCCTCATTGCTCTCCGTGAGAGAAATTTCATCGTCATAGCGAGGCGGTGATACATCCTATTCGGGTTGAGGTGCCAAATGTCGAGGACAAGGAGGAGGATGCACCGATCGAGGTTCCTGCTCCTATTGTACGTGTTCCCCATAGGGAATTGCCAGGTATTCAAGTGGCGAACCTAGATCTTCTAGGTGACTTGAGTAGGCATCCTTCGGTATACCTACACACAAACGAGGTATGAAGTTAGATCTTTAATCTTCCTTATTTCCTATTGATGAGGAGTCAAGGATTCTGATGTTGATCTGCATTTGATGTAGGTTCCCGGCTTCACACAGCCTCAGGGGAACTGGTTTAGCATCCACTCTATGTATCAGGCATTGTATGATGACTACAGAGCGATAGTCTATGTCTGGGGATTCGGAAGGTTCTTCTCCATTCTACCCCATTGTTGTCCCTGGGGTTACCTCTGGACATTGTCTGAGCGGTGGTTCCACCAGACTCAGTCACTCCATTTGTTGGATTGCGAGGTGATGATGACGCCGATGGATTGGTAGTTTATCATAGGTATGGAGTTTGGAGGGGATCTGGTGCCTTGCACGGCGGATATCACCCCTACTGCTGTCAGATCCTTGTTGGGAGTTCCGGCGGACGCGCTCAAGGGCAGGACTGTTCGTATAGGTCCTTTGAGCATAGATGCTATGAGCGGGCTGTTGAGTGAGCCTATACCCGATGATGTGAGAGTCAGGGATCACATTCTTTGGCGATTGTTCCTAATAATCATTAGGGGCTATTTCATAGCAGATAATTCCTCTACGGTGTCCTTCGCTTTGATTAGCGCCACTCAACACGTGGACCATATAAGAGAGTATGATTGGGGTTCCTACACCTTTGCCTACTTCCTCAGGGGAATGTGCATGCGATCGCAGGCTCGACCGAGGCGGCGGTTAGAGATTCTACCCATTTCTGGCGGTGAGTGTTTTCTCTTGTCTTTTCCCATATATAGGTTAAGAGTGTTGACTGACAGTAGACATTTGCCTTTGTGTTGGCAGTTTTGGGCCTATGAGAGGCTTCCTTGTTTGCGTCCTATGAGCGTGTTGGGTTTAGACACCTATCCACGATGATGGAGATGGCATCATTCCATACTGGCGGAGGTCCCTGTTGCTGAGGGTTTAACTCATTGTCGCCTACAGCTGGAGCTATTGACAGCTGATGTCATCACATGGATTCCCTACTCTGGAGAGCAATTGGGAGTTGGATTTGAGGATGGGTACCCAACTGGAGTAGAGTACGTCTTTTCCACCCGCAGGATTCCTCTCTTCACAGATGGAGGATGGGAGCTCTATTTAGGAGAGCATGCTATCAGGAGCACTACAGGAGAGATCCGTATGCCGATCTTGCCTCCTACCAGGCGTTATTGGCCTATTTCGCAGTCACCCGTCATTGACATCCCATTGATGGGGATTGACGATTTTACATTATCCGAGGGCCCCTGTTCTCAGGAGACGTTCCAACATTGGTGGATCCCTCGTATGATTGGAGCTCAGACCCGCGCCACACAGTTTATGGGGGATATGGTTCCAGGATCCGTGATGATGATAGATTGGCTAGCCTGTGTCAAAGATCCGACTCATGTGACATAGATTGACAGATTGACTCAGCAGCTGGAGCTATCACATCTTTTCATTCGGTATTTGGGCAGAGATCCTACAGAGGTAGATACTTTTGATCCTTCCAGCTCTGGTGCTAGTCCCTCAGGTGACCTATATGGTTTTGTCGGCGCAGATCCTCCTTTGTATTGGCCTGACATCCCTGTAGATAGAGATCCAGTGACTCAGAAGGAGTTACATCAGGTGGACAGGATCGATGATGTAGACATCGATACTATTAACTTTTTCTGATGTATTTCTCGTTATCTCTTTTGATAGGCCTGTGTTAGCATCTGGGTAGCTTCGCCCCATTCTCGCTATATCTTTTCATAGGCCTCTGTTGTATGTTGGGTAACTTCGCCCCATTTCCCTGTATTTTAACTGTATAGAGATGTATTAGATGATGATATACTTAGGAATGTATGTATAGTTTTCCATTCCCTATATGATATTACCATCTATTGTATCATGCATGTTATTATGTTATGCATATGTATGTATGTCCAGAGATACTCAGCATTGACCCCTGGATGGTCTTATGACATGACCCGCACGTATGTCTTCTTCGACATAGCTAGTCAGATCGATCATACCCCACCATTTGTGGTAGCCGGTATCGATCATGGTATGATAGTATATCACCATCGATATGGTGATCGTAGATGATTTGGTCAAGATACTACTACGACCTTACCGATGTTTAAGGTTCCTCCAGGATTTATAGAGGGCATGCTAGAGCACTGGGTACCGGATAGACAGGTATTCCGATTTGGGACCCGTGAGTTAACTCTTACTTTAGAGGAGTATGCACGATTGATCTTGCCTCTTCTATGCACCTTACGCGTGCATATGGTGATGGGAGACATGAGTAGACAGTTCATGACTCTCACAGGATTGAGGCGCAGAGTGGTGCAGGATGAGATTACATTCGGCCATGTTATATCCCAACGTTTCCTGTTTGATAGGTTTGGCTCTAAGGACAGCTATGCACGGCATTCCGGGGATTTCACCACACCGGAGGATCATTGGCGTTCAGCCAGAGTAGATGTACTACTTCTATGCATATTATCATACGTCTACATGTCGCAGTACATGGATGAGCTAGATATCGGCGTCGTCATGGCAGTGAGGGATCTCAGGGAGGGTCATACCATTATTCTGATGATCATTGCAGAGACCTTGAGGTTAGCTACATACTACTGCACTTATCCAGCAGGAGTATTCACAGGTAGCTCGGTCATGTTGTATGTGTGATTTATGTCACACTTGAGACCGATTGGCACATTTAGACATCATGGATTTTGTTTCACCCATGACATAGCCATGACGTAATCCTTCCAGCCTATGGAGTGTACAGATGCTACATCGTGGTCAGCTTTCCTGGAAGGGATTAGAGATCCATTTGATATATTGCCGTGTTTAGGGCTCAGTTCACCCTACAGCTTCATTATTCATGCTCCGGGCATGGATTAGCTCCCTCTGGCTGGATTGAGGGGCATGATCACTTACCACCTACTGGCCGTGATGTGTCAGTTTGACCAGTTTCAGGATTTCCATCCGTATGAGGGGACAAGTCGGCAGCTTGCGCGTCACACCGCTTGTCGTGGAGGAGGATGATCCAGTTGTATGCTCATTGGGATCAACCGAGTCGGTGAAGTTTTTGTAAGTCATCCGGGTTGTTCTGGAGAGTATTTTGCATGGATGGAGATAGAGATCGATCGGTCATTTGCGGCAAGATCCACAAAGCAGGTGGGACCGATTCGACGATGAGGAGCCTATATAGAGGAGGCTGTTATTCCCACCGATGATTTGACTCATCGGGTCGCCAAGATTTGTGATGGATTCTCCCACCCCGAGTGCCATTGTTACCCAGTATTCGGCACAACATTTGGAGCAGAGATTACATCTGATGACCTATGATAGAGATCAGGCTAGGGCCGCGATGTTGATAGCTCTTGATGAGAGAGACACCGCTCTGTTGGAGAGGGATGAGGCTAGATCAGCCAGGGATGCATTGATTGGAGAGCGGGATGCCGCCTTATCTGCTAGGGATGTAGCCATTGTAGATAGTACTTCCGTTAGATCCCAGATGACTGTCAGTCTTGCCGACATGAGTGCTTACATTGATGAGCACTATGCCACCATGCAGTTAGCCTCTGATCTACTAGCTCGTGTAGATACCTCAAGGTGAGCTTGCGAAAGGCTTCCTCCGTCTTTAGAGAGGGATGCTATGTTAGATCTAATAGTCCGCATACACACACGTATTTGTAGATAGCTTTGTATTTTCCCACGCATGCACTAGCTTAGCCATTTTGTTATGTATACAACATGTATGTATATATCAAACAAAGATATTATGTATGGCGGAAATATATTTTGATTCACTTCCTTTTTAGTTATGCCTTGATACTTGCTTGTTATTTACCTGTTTCTCCAGGGTCTTGTGATCTTGATGCATTCTGAACTTATCCTTGATAGATGGACATTGAAACATCGCAAGGTCTCTTAGAACGGATCACTGATTTCTATAAATCCCTACCATCTTTGGTGTCTTGGGACTGGTATCTGTATGGAAAAGTGGAGAGGAGGGTAGTTTCTTCCTCTATGAGATTGACCGCACCACAGATGGTCGCCAGTATTTCTATTTGTGAGAAGCCTAGTTAATTCCATCTCTTATGGGTTGGTATTTCTCTTTGAGGCACGATCATAGCTTAGATAGTCACCGAATCTTCTATTTGTGAGAAGAGGTTGGGTAATTCCATCCCTTTGATCTGAAACCGATGAAATAGGGTGAATTGAAGATTAATCCCAGTATCGTGTGACAAGTATGTTGTTCTTGTAGGGGTTAGACTACACCATGAATGGCTGCACATGTACTCCTATTGAAGAGGAGATCAAGTCTGCATAGTTCGAACCTAGTGTAGGAGGTTCAATGCTGAATGTGAAAGGCAAAAGGGTGTAGAAGTATTTTTGTTGTTTTTTGTTATTTTTGTGAAGAAAGGGTAGAAATGTTTTTGTTGTTTTTTTTTATTACGATTGGGCCATATAGCATATGGTTGCCTACGTACCCCCGGGTATTAGGGAGATCAGGTCGACGTAGTTTGCCCCTTAGGACGAATCGCAGCTGAAGAAAAAATGTGAATCCCATGTGCAGGCTATACTGTGGGGAGAAGAAAGTTTAATCCCATAATGGGGATAAACTGCAAGTGTGGAAAAAGTCTGATCCCATCTTCAGGACAAACTGCAAGCGTAGAAAAGTTTAATCCCGTCTTTATGATAAACTGCAGGTGTGAAAGGTTCAATCCCGTCTTCAGGATAATCGAAATTGAGAAAGGTTTAATCCCGTCTTTAGGATAACCGAAACTGTATGGAAGGTTTGGAATGAAGTAAAACCAGGTTGATGGCTTGAAGTGTATGTTTACCTGAGGGGCAGAAGAGCATGTAAAAGGGTGAAAGGGTTCAAAACCAGAATGACTGGTGATTTGATGATCAAAACCAGGATGTTTGTTTGATGGTAACTTCGCATATAGTATCGCTTTCACGGTCCGAGTTGATAAGTCAGGAAAATTCATTGCCATCCATTTTCTACAATCTGAGAGCACCTCCGTCAATACTTCCTTGATAATAAATGGGCCTTCCAGCTAGGGAGCTTAATTTTCCTTAGATTGATCTTGGTTACCAATGATCTTCTTCAAAACCAAGTCATGTTGTTTGAATTGCCGTAGTCGGACTTTTCTGTTGTAGGATCGTGTGATCCTTTGATATAACTAACCATGGAAGATAGCCGCGGTTCGCCTTTCGTCTATCAGAGACAATTGGTGATACCTGTCTTGTACCCATAGGTCTTCATCCAACTGAGCATCCATCAATACTCTGAGGGATTCTATTTCCACTTCTATGGGGAGCACTGCTTCCATCCCATAGACTAATGAGTAGGGGGTTGCCCTAGTGGAAGTTCGCATGGAAGTTCTGTAGGCTAATAAAGTCAGAGGCAAGAGGTCAGGCCATCCTTTGTGGTTGGTAGACATTTTCTGCATGATCTTTTTGATGTTTTTATTAGCCGCTTCGACAGCACCATTCATCTTTAGTCGGTAGATGACGGAGTTGAGGTGTTTGATGTGGAATTTTCTACATAAATCCTCCATCATTTTGTTGTTGAGGTTCTTAGCATTGTCTGACACAATGACCTCTGGTTGTCCATATTGACAGATGAAATTATTTCTGATGAAAGAAATGATAACTTCTTTAGTAACCTTGGGGAAGGAAGCTGCTTCTACCCATTTGGTGAAGTAGTCGATCATGGTGAATATGAATCGATGTCCATTACTGGCTTTTGGCTCAATGGGCCCGATTACGTCCATTCCCCACATTGAGAAGGGACATGGCGAACTCATATTGTGGAGTTCCCTTGGAGGGGCGTGGATAGCATTCCCATGAATCTGGTATTGATAGCATCTCTTGACGTGATCATCACAGTCAGCTTTGAGTGTGAGCCAATAATGTCCCGTTCTGAGAATTTTCTTGACAAGTAGGGTCCGCTCATGAGGGTCGCGATATACTTCACCATGGATCTCATCCATGAGTCGCTGAGCTTGGTCTTTGTCCAGACATCTGAGGAGACCTAATCTTGAATCTCTTTTGTAGAGTGCATCTCTGCTCAGGTAGAATTTCATAACAAGTCGATGAATCCGCCTCTTCTCAGTTAGGCTCGCCTCAGCAGGTGTAGATCCATCTCACAGATACTCCTTGATGTGTTGGTACCAAGGTTTGTGGCTGACTAGGAAGCCTAGCAACTTGCTTGACTTAACACCAAAGCGCGACTCATGATTCAACTTTAAGTTGTACTTACGCAACTCGCTGAAAAGCTTTTTGAGATGGTCTAAATGGTCATCCTCATTCCGGGATTTGACAATGATGTCATCCACATAGATCTCTATCTCCTTGTGCATTAAATCATGGAAAAGAGCCATCATAGCTCGCTGATAGGTTGCCCCAGTGTTGATGAGGCCGAATGACAACCGTCTGTAGCAAAAAGTTCCCCAAGGCGTGATGAAAGCTGTTTTCTCACGATCTTCCTCAGCGACCACAATTTGATGGTACCCCGCAAAGCAATCAGCAAAGGAGTACATGCCGTATTGAGCAGTATTGTCAATAAGAATGTGGATAAAGGGCACGGAAAAGCTATCTTTAAGGCAAGCTTTGTTTAAATCCCGATAATCCACGCAGATTCGCACCTTTCCCCCTGGTTTAGGCATGGGAACAATGTTGGATATCCACTCTGGATATGTAGACACCATGATGATGCCAGCTTGAAATTGTTTCACAATTTCTTCTTTAACCTTTAAACTCCACTCAGGTTTCAATCGCCTGAGCTTTTTCCTAACTGGCTTGAATCCTTCTTTAATGGGAAGGTGATGAAGAACAATGTCAGTGGACAAACCCACCATGTCTTCATGAGACCATGCAAACACATCCTAGAATTGGGTTAACAGTGCAACCATGTCATTCTGCTAAGTTGTGGTAAGGTCTGAACCAATCTGGATTAGCTTAGGGTTGTCTAAGGTTCCAAGATTGAAAGGAGTGGTTTGATCAAGATTGGGTTTGGGTTTGTCTGCGACCCATTCCTTAATCTCTTGAGGTGTCTCAATGTCCTCTTGGATGTCCATCAAGTCTGAGTCTAACTTTGCATCAAAGTTAGAAACCTTGTGGAGAGAAGGCACCTCATCAACAAGTACAGGTACATCTAAATTCAGAGTCCTGAAACAAAAGATGCTTTCACTTAATATATGCAACTGTTCGATCATATAAAAGTGTTAGCACATACGTGATAAAATAACTTCTAGTGCTGTAAAGGAAAGCAAGCAATTAATGTTATGTACAGGGCAGAGGGATTTTCTGCCCATTTTACCCTCGTCGACCAATGCATGGAGTGCTGCTCCAATTGTCGAGGGCAAAGTCCTAAAGGACTGCAGTGATGGAAGAATCGTCATTGTCTTCCTTCCCCCGAATGATAACCATAACATCTGGGCAATCATCGTCTGGGGTGTATCTGTTTGTATATTCATCATGAATAATGACGCAGATGCCTACCATCATCAAGGTAAGGTCATGTTTACGTTTTCGTTCCTTTTCTTCCACTTCGGGATTAGGAATCAGCACCTCTTTAGCTTTGATTGGCACTGGTTTTGGAAATAGCATAGCCACAGCATGGGTTGGCACCTTTACTGGAGATTGCATTAACTCATGAGGTAAAGGCATTGAAAATCGTCGTGCGGCGGAAGCTTGAGGAACCTGCACGTGCTTATGAGGATTCCTGTGTCTGGAACTAGAAGAATAGCCTAGCCCGGCTGTTCCAATTTGACTGGACATTTGGATAGGGTTCTTAATACCCTGTTGATCCATACCAAGACCTTGTCCAGGTTGATGACCCAATAACATCATTTCTTGAGTGGCCAACATAACCTCGGCAGAAATCTTGGGTACGGGAAGTGGCGCCCTAATAGAATGGTATTGCGTGTTACTCACTTCCAAAGTATGGAAACTGGCCGGTTCAACTTCTGAATTGAAGCTGATAATTGGTAGAATTCCTTGTTCAGGATAATCCGGCTCAGCGTTGATAGTAACTAGACTGTTGTTGATGATGTATTTGAGTTGTTGATGTAATGTGGATGGAACAGCTCCAGCCATGTGTATTCATGGTCTCCCCAATATCAGGTTGTATCCTGAATCTATCTAGAGGACGTGGAAGGATACATTGAATGTATCTGGACCAATCTCAATTGGCAATTCAATCTTTCCGACGGCATTTCGTCGGGATCCATCAAAAGCTAGGATGACCGTATGGCTGCTTTGGATCCGCTTGAGATTGATATTCATTTTTACCAAGGTGGCATAAGGACAGATATTTAGAGATGAGCCTCCATCTATCAATACTCCTACTAGCATGTACCTGGAAGATAACACTGCGATGTGCAATGGCTTGCAATGACCAGTCCCTTCGGGAGGTATATCATCATCAGTGAAGGATATCACATTGTTGTTGAAAATGTGATTAACCAAATGTTGAAATTTTTCCACATCCACTGATTTTGGCAAGTAGGCTTCTTCTAAAACCTTCAACAAGATCTTCTGATGATCCTCAGAAGAGAAAACCAAATCCAATGATTGAAATCGGTGTGGAGCTTCTCATGTTTTAAAACCACTTTGGCTTCATTATGACCCATAGTACGGAGGAATTTTTCAATCTTCTCCATGGGAAATTTCCCCTTTGCTTCGCAAGTAGGTTTGATAACCCGTTGAAGAAGGTATAGTGGATTTTCTTTTTACACTGTAGCAGTAGTATGAGACGTGAATCCTTCAGCTTCTCCATAATTCCATGGAACTTTGTGCAAGCAGACAATAGGATGTTGTGGTCTGCAAGGTAAAGGAATTGGCTCTGGTGCGGCCACTTTCAAAGGATTGTCAGCTCCTTTGAGTTGAATTGGTTATATGGGAAATACTTTGACAGTTTCATCATCCACTTCAGAGATAACTGCAACTGATCCCTTCCATTGGGTAAGGCATGCATTCCCACCCTTGAGTTGCATAGTGTAATCATCTGCTATTTGCAGGACACCGCTATCAATAAGATTTTGAATAAAATGGCGGAGTGCCCAACATTCTTCAGTGCTGTGACCATAAGAATGTGAATGATATTGACACATTTCATCAGGATTGAACTGCCTTGAGCGGGGATTGATTGGAGGTAGAAGGAATGTGATTCTTCCTTCATTGATCAACATTTGAAGTATCTCCTCCATAAACTAGCCCAGATAGGTGAATTCCCTTTGATTGGAAAAATCCTGACGGGCTTTAGCACTTGCTCGCTTTGCAACCTTATCTTCCATATCTTCGCTTTCTAAAGGTGTTGATGGAGCATTTATAACAAATGGAAGGAGATAGACATGCTCCTGCCTAATTAATTGGCGTGTGACTTGATGCTGGTGGGTCACCAGTTCTGCCAATTGCTCAATTTGTTTTCAAAGAGCTTTCATCTTTCGTTTCATGGTAAACTGGAACTTTGCATAATCCTATTTGTCAACACTGTTTTTGATGGGTTGGGATGATTCGCCATTGGAACCTTGTACAGTGCTCCTACTGATCATGTTGACCTCTTCTTCTTTGTGTTGATGAAGAGGGTTATCTTGCACATGAGGTTGATCTGGTTTGGTGACTACAATCTCATTGTTGTCTATCAGATCCTGAATCTTATGTTTCAAGGCCCAACAATCTTGAGTATCATGTCCGGGTTCCCCGACATGATAAGCACACTTTCGAGTAGCATTAAAACCCCTGCCATTAGGGTTGGCCAGTGTAAGAAGATGTGTAATTTTCTTCTGAGCAGTCAGAAGAGCAAGAATGTTCTCGAGCGAATCCCTTAAGGGTGTGAACGTCCGAGGTCACTTTACTTCTCCACTTTTAGGCAATGGAGGTTTGAAGATTGTGTTGAAAAAAGGGAGTAGTTTCTCCTCTGCATAGGCATGCTTGGATTACCTTTTTGTCCTTATAGTATCAAGGAAACATCCTCCTCTTTCTTTTTATGGACCCTCCGGGGGTTTTTTCCATAAGATCCGGATTGGATGTGCTCAAGAATGCTTTTAAGAGCTGCTAGGTCTTGAATTTTACTGGGACTTCAATCCCATTTCACCCATCTCACCGTGTTTGATCATTTCGTAAAAATGGTTTGCCAATACCAAATGAACTCTCTCATAGAAAGGAGCTTCCTGTACATTTATGATAGTCATGACCATTTCTGATTCTGTCATGGAAGGAATAACTTGAGCATCAAGGCGCCTCCACCTTTGAGCATACTCTCTAAATGACTCATTAGACTGTTTCTTGACCTTGGTGATTTGGTACCGATCAAGAGCCATCTCGAGATTAAAAAGCAGATTGAGTGAGGAAGGCGTGAGCCGCCTCTTCCCGCTATGGATCTTAGAGTTGTCTAATCTGGTATACCATGAACAAGCTTCTCGATGGACTTTTACTCAAATAGTCGCATTCGAGCCTTTCATTTTCTGCGTAAGACCCGAGTTATCCAATGAACACCTTTAAATGTGTGTAAGGATCCCCTAATCTATCATACTTTTCAAAATCAGGGGTCTTAAATTTCTCTGAATAATGCACACCAGAAATATGCAAAGGTCTCGCATATGAAACAACACGCCATGTGTTCCAATCCTTTGAGAACGCCGAATGGTTTCCTCCATTTGAAGGACCTTCTTCCCGATGTCACCAAAGGTGTCTGGATCTCCTTTGAGATGGGTGCCTTCAGGGTCTTTGTTGGTTGTATCCAACTGATGTTCTGGAATTATTTTTTCCAGGCCTTGAACTCCCCCTTGTGTAGAGGATTCTATATGTGTAGGTATCTTCGTACACTGAGTAGACTAGTGCAATTCTTTCAGTAGAACGGCCAAGTCTGTGATTTGTTTACTCAATCTGTCAAATTCTTCTCATGAAACAGGATTAGACTGTTCGGAAGAGGACATGATTGGCTATAAGCTCACAGCCTTTTTGGATTTTGACCGGGTAACAGGCCCAATTTCTTCCCTACAAAAGACTTACGTAGTTTAGTCTTAGGGTAATATAAATGTTATCATAACATGTCCGTTTTAGGAATTTGTCCTCCAAAACTGGTTGTTAATTGATAACATGTCATGCATGCACAGATATTCTTCATATTTTCCATTACATATGGATGAACATGGAATAAAATTATAAGTAAATGCTTTTACAAGTAATTAAAAATGGAAAGCATGAAGAAAATTTCCTCCGAATTTGGTTTATCAGAGGTTGACCTATCCTAGGGTTTCTCTCTCGGCTTTTCGGCATGAAGGTTCCCAGATCATCACAATCTACTTGACGGGAAGTTAATCCAATCGTTCAACTGGAGCGAATCTAAGTGGTGCCTTTCCTGAGCCCCGAGGAATCATTCTTCCCACGAGTCCAGTAATCAAACACCGACAGGTTAGCCTCCTAGTGGAGGGACCACACAACATACATTCACATACAACGTCTCATTGTTTATGCAAAATGATGACATGTGCGAAGCACTAATATCACAGATAGATATTTAGCAGTGCAGTAATTAAGATGCATTCATACACATTCATCAGAAATGTAAATGCAACATTCACACACAAGCATATAATAATTATGAAAAGCTTGTAATGGCGGCTTAAGCCCTCTTACTGGAGTCCCCAGCAGAGTCGCCACCTGTCGACGTCGGGATTTTTGAGTGTCCCTTTTCGTTACTTGTTCTTTGGTGTTCTCATGTTAATGTGAGATTTGTTTGAAAAAACAAGTGAAAAAGGTCCGACATGTATAATGTCGACAATTGGACTTTAAGAGTCGCCAGTTGGTGTATTTAACTGGTTGCACCAACGTAACCGAAAAGGCTTGCACATTGACCCAGTGATTTGACACTGCTAAATGGGTCTGTGAAATCAAGATTCATTTTGGATCCGGGGGCTTGATTATGCGGAGGGAAGGTGTTAGGCACCCCCCGACATCCGTGTTACCACGGTGATCGCCACTTTTCAAAGAAATTGTTATATGAATGTGTGTGTGTGTGTGTGGATCAATGTGCAATTATTTGGAAGTAGTGCTATACCTCATTCGTACCTATATACATAGGGTTTGAATTTATAGAAAAATTCAGTTTTAAACAAGATATGGCAATGAAGTTTTGTTGAAGAGGTTTTTCAAACCACGTGCTCAATAGTAATTGAGGCCTTTGATACTTCCATTTTATTATTAAATGTTCAGCTTGTTTGCTTTTATTTTCGAGATGCAAAGCATTCTCAAGAAAATAATATACAGCAGTGTCGAACTCCTCATGGGCATGACAGCCATTCAAGGAAATTCAGACACTATAAAATAATGTACAAGCTGCTTACAGCTAAAAAATGTCCATCATGGGAACCGAATCTAGATTCAGTAAGCTGAACATGTGATCACATGATTCCTAGGCTCACATGATAATGCAATTTGTATGGAAAGCAATAAGCAGTTATATATATAAAAGTTGTAAATATATATATATATATATATATATATATATATATATATATACATTATCAACCACCACGAAGCAACTCCATGGGGGATCGAAAATGTAAATATATAAAAGCGGTAAATATATATATATGGACATGATCAACCACCACGAAGTAAACTCCAGGCAGGACGAAATGTAAATAAAGTCTCAATAGTAATTGAGGCCTTTGATACTTCCATTTTATTATTAAATGTCCGGCTTGTTTGCTTTTATTTTCGAGATGCGAAGCATTCTCGAGAAAATAATATACAGCAGTGTTGAACTCCTCATGGGCATGACAGCCATCCAAGGAAATTCAGACACTATAAAATAATGTACAAGTTGCTTACAGCTAAAAAATGTCCATCATGGGAACCGAATCTAGATTTAGTAAGCTGAACCTGTGATCACATGATTCCTAGGCTCACATGATACTGTAATTTGTATGGAAAGCAATAAGCAGTTATATATATAAAAGTTGTAAATATATATATATATACAGACATGATCAACCACCATGAAGCAACTCCATGGGTGATCGAAAATGTAAATATATAAAAGCGGTAAATATATATATATGGACATGATCAACCGCCACGAAGTAAACTCCAGGAGGGACGAAATGTAAATAAAGTTGTAAAAGCTATCAACTGCCACGAAGTAAACTCCAAGCAGGACAAAATGTAAATAAAGCTGTAAAAGCGATCAACTGCCACGAAGTAAACTCCAAGCAGGACAAAATGTAAATAAAGCTGTAAAAGGCCACGAAGTAAACTCCGAACTTGATAGAATGTAAATATATATATATATATATATATACAAATATATATATATATAAGCGATAAATGCACTTTGGATGTAAATCCGGGCTCATCGATATAATCCGATAATTATATATATATATATATAAAAAAGCTAATAAACGCATTTGGATGTAATTCCGTGCTCATCGATATATATACAACAATTATATATATATATATATATATATATATATATATATATATAAAAGCGAATAAACGCACCGAATGTAAAATCAAGGCTCATCAGATAGAGTCTGACCACAGTTTATATATATATATATGTATATATATAAGCAATTAAACGCTCCAGACCGAAGTCTAGGCTCAATCGAGGCATAACTCGATAATGTTAGTCCATATATAAGAAATATATACATATATTTGTATATATATATATATATACAGACAGAAATGAAAACCATGGACCGAAGTCCGGGTAAACGCACACAACACGACTCTCAATGTGTATAACAGTGTGTGCTATATGAGAAGAAGGCTTTATAAAATGTAAGAAGGCTTACAGTGGGCGGCCAAAGTATACTTCTATGACTTTAAATGGATAAACACTCAGCTCCGGCTGGATAAAAGATAGCTATATGTGAGCTAACTAGTGTTTAAAGAAGAGGAAACACTCAAAAGATGTGTATGCAGAGTAAAATGGACAGGGCTTCCTCGCCTTTTTCCTTCTCTTTCCCTTCTCAAATGGCTTACCCAAGCCTTGTATATATAGACGGATGGTTGCAGGTACACTGCTGCGCGCATGATTATACTACCAACCGGTGGTGAATGGATCCGAGCCTTCATGGGTCTCATCGTCTCGTAAATCGTGCACTCATGCAATCTTTGTAATGTCCGCTCGAACTTGTAGAACTTCAATCCGAGCATCCGAACGAGGTATATCGACCTTCTTCTGATGGGCTGGTGTCGAGAGTTACGTGAATGACAAAGATTAGAGGTTGTCTGAAGTCGGGAAGAGGGGTCTATACCCATGGTCTTCAAGCTTCAAATTTTATCCAAAGTACTGCCACACGTAATAGCCACTCCGGATTGTCACTCCTCGGTTCTTATGGGACATTATTGGATGTATGTATGTATGAAGTGTTGAGACAACGTGTTATTTATCGAAGGAACAAGATGACGTTTGACTCCTCGCCGGGGTTATCGCCGGTTTGAGTTGAAAATAGACGTTACTCAGGGTTACAGGTGAGATTGGACTACTTGTTGGTATGCCGCGATATCATCTTGTTGATGTGGTAAGATGACGTTGTGACTCCTCACCGGGGTTATCGCCGGTTTAAGCGGAAAGCAGACGTTGCTCAGGGTTACATCTGAGATTGGGCTACTTGTTTGTATACCTCACTGTTATCTGGATTGAAACTGATCGCATGTTTGACACAAGCATTTCCGGGGTTATCGCCGGAACTGCAATGGCATCCCTTGGGGCTATCACCAAGGATGGTGTTGCTACTCCCAGTGTTGTCTCTGGGATTGGAACTGAACGTCGCGGTGTTATCGCCGAGACAAAACTGTCCTCTCCGATGTTGTTGCCGGTCTTTTGATCTACATATCTCGGGGTAATCTCTGAGATCAGAAATGACATTCCTGGTGTGTGTTCCGGGTTGACATGACGTTCCCGGTTTGTGTTCCGGGTTGGAACTGAACTTCCGGTGGTATCCGGGATGGATGTAAGCTGTCTTTCAGGGTTATCTCCAAAAGACAAATCTATCCTCCTGCAATGTTAGTAATAAGAGTGCAGAAAATTTTGAGTGTCTACACTTGTCATAGTGGATGACTACACCAGATTCACATGTGTATTCTTTTTGAGCTCTAAGGATGAGACTAGTACTCAACTGATCAAATTCTTCAAACTAGTTATGAATGAGACATGTGAGAATATTAAGGCAATAAAGAGTGATCATGGTAGAGAGTTCAATTATTCTAAGATGGATCTGTTCTATGGAGATAATGGAATTTATCATAATTTCTCAACTCCAAGGACTTCACAACAAAATGGAGTAGTTCAGAGGAAGAACATAATGTTGATAGAAGCAGGAAGAACTTTACTTACACCAGCTCATCTCCCTGGATACTTTTGGGCTGAAGCAGTTTGTAATTATTTTTATCTAAAAGTTCTCGTAACTTTACCATTTACTCTCTCATCTTCACCGAAGCCATTTTATGCAGAGCCTTCAAAATAGGCGCCATTCCACGTACTATAATAATAAGTGGAAAACTGGGTATCTCCTCTAGATATATAACCATAATAATCTCCGACTACCTGTATTTAGTCTACTCTAATCCTTTCCGTTGGGTATGTACTATAAAAGTTAGGTACCTGCATATTCTTTCTTAAGAAATCTTTTAGCCCTACATTATTGACAAGCATCGAGATTAACTAGGTAAATAATTACCATAACATAGTATGTGACGCCCCTGTGACGACCCGAAAAATTTTACTTAGTTTAAAATTTTAAGTATTATTTAATAAAATAAGATTTTATGGTTTTTGCCCTATTGAGATACGTTAAAATGAGACTTTTTGAGGTGGAACGGAAATTTGTGATAGAATTTACGAGTTTTAGGATCATATTGGAAAATAAAAAAAAATTCGACAGAAAAAGTCAGAAAATTACTGTTCATCCAGTAGCGGCAAAACGTTTATTTTAATTATTCAAAAAATATGCCAAGGTTAATATAATGAGGAAAGATGAAATAAAATTTTATGAACGAAAAATGAAAATTTTCAACTGCGTAATGGATCCCGGGAAGTAAACAAAAGATAAAATTCGGAAGAATAATAAAAGAATAAAGCTAAATAAGTGGCACCAATTATTGGTGCATGCCACCAATTATATGCACAAGGGGGTGTTAATATAATTAAATATGCCACCAATTATATGCACAAGGGGGGCTAAGTGTAATTAGTTTTGCCACTAATTATATACACAAGGGGACTAAGTGTAATTAGCCATGCCACCAATTATATGCACAAGGGAGGTAAGTGCAATTAGCCATGTCACTAATTTTATGCCATGGGGGAGGTAAGTGTAATATGCCATGCCACTAATTATATATGAAGGGGGCTAAGTGTGATTTTCCAACCAAAAGCTAGGAAAAAGACTAAATTACCCTCACTCTTAAACACCTATAAATAGCAAGCCTTCCTTCTCATTTTTTCTCACCGATTCACAAGTTTCCAAAGAGAAACATTAAGGAGCATGACCTTGCAGAACTTCCAAAGAGAAACATTAAGGAGCATTAAGGAGCATAATCATGAAGGGTTTTTCCGTCTCGAAGTACGTGCACTCATGCACTATTATGTCCGCTCAAACTTGCAGAACTTCAATCCGAGCATCCGAACGAGGTGTACAAGACCTTCTTCGGACCGCTTTTATCGAGAGTTACGCAATGATATGGGATTAGAGGTTGTACGAAGTCAGGAAGAAGGGACCATGCTCATGGTCTTCAAGCTTCAAATTCTATCCGGTGTGCTGCCACGCGTAATAGTCACTCGGGATTGGAACTCCTTGGTTCTTGTGGGACATTGTTGTGTAGAAATGTATGAAGTGTTGAGACGGCGCGCAGGGGTTGAGGTGGCAAGATGACAGTTTGACTCCTCACTGGGGTTATCTCCGGTTTTAGTTGATAGCAGACGTTGCTCAAGGTTACATCTGAGATTGGACTGCTGCAAGTGTTTGAATTCTGCAAGGTCATCTATAAGTGTGTTTGTCTTCCCGGTGTTATCTTTGAGTCTTTGGTATGAGTGCCTCGACAAGAGGTCTGGGATTGAAGCTAATCGCATGCATTTGAAACAAGCATTTCTGGAGTTATCGTCGAAACTTCAACAGCATTCCTTGGGGTTATCTCCAAGGATGAAACTCAGGGTTATCTCCGAGGTTGGAATTGATACTCCCGGTGTGTGTTCCGGGGTTGAGACTGAACTTCCGGTAGTATTCGAAACGAATGTGAGCTGTCTTCCAGGGTTATCTCTGAAAGCGAATCGCCCTCTACGATGTTAGTAACAAAAAAGTGCGAAAAATTTGAGTGTCTACACTATACATGTGAAAAAAATAGTTACAATATAGTACCTTCATCTATACCTCCATTTTTAATTTTGTCATGCGAGTATTATCAATCTTGCACCACCTGCCCTAATAGTACATGCATATGAATCAATAGTACACACATGTGAATAAATAGTTATAAGCATGTGAATTAATAGCAATTAATTGCTCATTAATTCGATTAATTACCCGATTGGTCAATATAACCTTCAGAAATCAATTATTATCGAAATAAATGTCTATTTCCACTAACACTAATAATCCCAACATAATGGAACTATCAAATTCATCTTTAATCAACACGAACTTATTCATCATTAATATTAAAACTCACAATATTTAACAACCAGATCATTCCCAGGAAAGAGGGGGCTTTCGGATAAGGATTTCTCCCTATTGGCGCACAATTAGGTGACCAAACCTCTCTTCGACAGAACTTTTTAGACATCGTCAATATTGCAAATAATAATATGAATAACTTTGTCGTCTCAATTATTGATTTAATAATATAGAATATTGATACTGTGACAATAATTGAGTCAATAATATGAGAGATATTATGCAGTAATTACTGTAGCTATAATTTAG
This sequence comes from Panax quinquefolius, assembly GCA_020205615.1. Taxonomy (NCBI): domain Eukaryota; kingdom Viridiplantae; phylum Streptophyta; class Magnoliopsida; order Apiales; family Araliaceae; genus Panax; species Panax quinquefolius. The sequence goes on from CM035155.1 coordinate 118,483,730, forward strand.
TATAACTGAGTGACTTCTCACGTAAGCATCAATAATCAATATCGTGTGCTACTATGCAACCACGCGTAATACTGTACTTTTACCGCCGAGTAGTTCAACAGTTTAACGGTAAAACTATCGCCGTTATTTTTATAAAAAGATAAATTTGTCATTTTCTAACTATGACAATACTTCCGTTGTGGGGTCCACCAATGATTGTGTCGTCGTACGAATATTCCCAGTTAAAACGAATATTCCCCGAACAATCAAATATTATATAACCACTTGCTTACTTTGCAAAATTTGTAAATATTACCCACAACTATAACATTATATCAAATCCATACCATAATATTCAAAAATATATTTCAAGAAAAATTATTCTTTATTCATAAAAGTTGGGGTCTTACACAACTGATTGATATGATCATTGTTATTACATTTGAATATATTTAGCCTTTGGGGTAAGGATATTGAGTAAACGTTCTATTAAGCCTTTATGGCAAGGAGAAACTGTTGATTTACATGATTATAAATATGAATTGTAAATTTAACTATAATCTTTAGTGGTTCAGGTGAAGACAGGTGATGAAAGTTCTCTTTGTCTTGGGTACAACAAAGAACTGCTAGTGAGTATTACATGAATGAAATATTAACGATGGACTTTTAATTTGGAGGAGATAGTAGAAATTATATTCTACTTGACTCTTCTAATGGAATGTTGATTCCGCTGCAATTATGGTTGAAAACTTTTATTATCTACCATATGTTCTAAATCTCTGATTAATTATTGATGAAGGCTATTGATAAATTATTTATCTTAGTCATAATATTCTTTACTGGGCTAGTTAAGCTCACCCTTTTGCTTCACAATTCCTTTCTGGCAATAAGGGTGTAGCTGGGTCGAGCGGGGGTAACAGGGGAATAGAACGGTGGTCTATAGTGGTTGAGATTTCCCCTAAAACAGTATGGAAATAATTTTATCAAGAATTTTATGTAAATGTGTCGTATTTTATACTTTATTTAACCGTTATTTTGGTGAACCGAATAGGGTGAGGTGAACCTTACTTTGGAAGGGTGTTTTGCTACTATAATACAAGATGTTTAATGACAGACGACTTCGTGTTATCATAAGATAGGGTTGTGAACATGAACTTGCTGATTATATCTATGAGCACTACCTATATAATCTTGGAGTTTAGTTGAAATATAATTCTCAATTAGAGACAATAGATATAATTATATGGTAAGAGAAGACTCACCATTGGAAAGAACATGATAGTAATCTTCTCATTTTTCTTTGGGGTATATTGGGTCAACCAAGGATAATTCTCGAGTCATATGATATCTACTATAACTTAAATGCATGGCATCTCATATACGAAGGTTTCCTTGAGCATTTTCTAAATATTTTAATTTCTAAAACAGTTATTGACTGTACCTTTATGTAAGGTATCAATGTGAGGTGTTATCCAAGTAAAGGGATGAGAGTCACAGTTGGTATTAAATTTCACAGTATATGTGTTGTTGTATTTTGTACGACAATTGTAATAATAAAGTTTGTAGTTGTTTTTTGTACCATGTATTTGGTGACTCATAATGGGTTGTGTGGACCTATTTTGGGGGCGTCACAGTTTGTATCAGAGCTTAGGGATATGGTCGCTGGCAGAGATCTAAGTCTAGAACTAGGAGGAGAGAGACGAGTAATATACTTCGCTAGTGTGTGACTTACCTAAGCTGAAATTTTTTTACTTGATAAGTTGACAAATTGTGATATATCAATTAACCTTTGTTTTGAGCTATATTCTATAATGAGCAATCGAGAAATCATGATGACAGGGAAGATGGAATCTGAAATGAAAGCAAGGTATTCTCAATTCTTCGAAATACTAGGTACGTAAATTTTGGGGATGAAATTTCATAAGGAGGAGAGATTGTAAGACACCGAATTTTATGAAATAAAAGTATTCAATTTTTCTATTTAGTAAATAGTTAAATTGATAAAACTTTAAAGTTAAGGGTGATATATGTAAAATTTTCAAAATAAGCAAGTGGTTATAAAATATTCATTGTTTTCGGGGAATATTCGTACGATATCGGGGAATATTCGTACGATTCGTAAGTCGTTGAATATTCTTGATGTCGGGGAATATCCGTACGATGGCGCAGCCATTTGTGGGCCTGACGGAAAAACCGCTTGATGAAGAAACCACACGAAACGAGTTTTTTTAATAATAACGGCATGTGATTCTGCGTTAAAACTGTTGGAATAACTGGTGGGTAAAGTAAAGTAATATGCGTTGTTGCACAATAGCACACGGTATTGCACAATAATTTTAATCATTGATTCTTATGTAAGAAGTCACTACTTAATAATTGTTACAGTAATTACTGTTCAATATTTTATTTTATTGATTCTATAATTGCTACGTTGATATTTTATATTATTGATTCAATAGGTATACTACATGTATGGACTTTAAGAGCACCGATTTGATGACCATAACATAGAGATAATTGAGCTTAAAAATGCTTACTCAAACTGCCTGGGTTTCTGGGTTACCCAGAAAACCCAGATTTGGTCTGACAGTAACTTTGAGAGCCCAGATCTTCATGATGTGGGGTTAAATGACTCAGATGATGATTGAAACTTGTAGTACTACATACCTACTACAAGATCAAAGTTTTAAAAAGCCAAGAACATGCTTAGGTTGAGAAATAAAGGAGGTCAAACCTTGCCCCTTGAGAACTGGACTGTCAGTGTTCTTGAGCCCAAGAACACCAACAACGACGGTTACTGTCGCTATAGGCTATAGCGACGGTTTTTATTAATTTTATTTTCTACATTTATAAAAAATGATTAAAATAGAAAAGAAATTCTAAAAATTACAAAAATGGTTTTAAAATTATTTTAAATTATGAGAAATAACTTTTGATAATTTGGGATATTTTTCATTAATATTTATAATTATTTAAATATTAATGGTATTTAATTTATTTAATTATTATATTAAATAAATTAGAGAAAATGATTTTAATATTATAAAAATAATTTTAATAAGAATAAAGTGTTTAAAAATATTTTGGGTTATAAAATGTAACTTTTAATATTTTTGGAGAATTATCATTAATTATTTAATATTAATGATATTAGATTTATTTAATTACTAAACTAAATAAATGATGGAAAATGATTTTATTGATTTAAAAATCTTTTAAAAATGAGAAAAATGATTTAATAATATTTTAAGTTATAATTAATAACTTTTAATATTTTGATAAGAATTTCATTAATATTTAAATATTAATGGTGATGGTTTAAAAATGATTTTAATTATTATAAAAATCATTTAAGTAGAATATTAGCGATTTAAAATTATTTTAAATTATTATTGATAACTTTAATATTTTGACAAGTATGTCATTAATATTTTAAATATTAGTGATCGATTTATCAGTATTTAAATCATTTAAAAATGATTTCGGTGTTTAAAAAATTATTATAAATTATAATAATTGTTAGAAAATTATTAAAAGCTTTCGAAAAATATTATAAACGATATCTGAGTTATCTAAAATAATATTGAAGCTTTGAGACCAATGTTAGTTGACAATACAAGTGTTAATTGTCAAATAGGTTGACCAGTACACCGAGAATACACCAATGTCCAACTAAACCAAACTAGTTAGACTTAATAAGAGTTTATATAGGTTATAAACACTGATGTGACTATGTGGTAATGTTTCTAGGAGAAGTATTTACTATAAATTATAGTATTGTGTGTTATGAATTATTGTGGTAATTGTGAGACCGATATTGTGATTATAGGTCTTTTAAACGTAGATATGTATATTGTGTAGCAGTAATCAATGAAGAAGGCAAGTTTCCTTAACTCAACCTTGAGTTATATCTGTTCAATTATTATGGTGGTTAATTATTGTTGAATAGACCACGTCTGAGAAATATTGTTGATTATTCGCAGTTAGTTCATGTTTATTAATTCAAATTAAATTAGTGATTCTGAGAATATATAATTGGAGAATAATTTGTTATTGCATATTTACATCCGTAGAAGCTATTATTAACAATATAGATAATTCTTGTCTATTGTCGAATTGAGTTGAGATATGTCTTAGCTAATTATTCTGGCTAGACGAACATTTGTTTGAACTTGATAGGTTCGAGACGAGAATTCAATTATTATTGATAGATCGATGCCAATTATTTTGGCTAGATCGAGAAAGTGATTAGATATTAAAATCATTGTATTTCGTTGTTATAAATCAAACTCTAATTATAAGACTGAGAAGAATAACCTTTTTATACAAAGGGAACATTTTTTATCGTATATTCGGCCTTTGCGCGCGTGTAAGTATTATGCATAATATAGGGTACAAGGAGTTGGCCGCTCTAAGTACTTGTAGAGGGGTATAATTTAATCTTTATGGTTATCTGATACACCTGGGTATATCAAAGTAAATCTTTGATAGTTACTCGAGAATAGAAGTTCAAGATCCTTAGGGATCACTCAGCATAAACTCTAAAGAATATTTTCATCTTGTTATTCAATTAAATATCGTAAAAACTTTGAAAGCGTTGTACTATTTCATTATCAAATTATTGTGTTGTATAGAATGCGAGAAGACATGTTAATGCATAACGATTTGTTTAGCTATTTCAAAGTTTCCCGAACTTTGGTGTCACTCTATCAAAATAGATAGTCTGTTATTCTTGATTCTTATATATTCATTTTATGTCTTAACTTGCGGGGCAAATTTGTTGCTCACCCTTGCTAAATAAAACATTTTAGCTAGGGACGAAGTGGCAGGAGGTGTTGTGAAGAACAAGGGCAAAGGTGTTATGCTGGAATAGTTATGAATAACATTATTATTACGTTATATTTGTAAACCCTTTTTGTATATCTAATGGGTATATTTGTAATCTAAAGGTTAGATAACCTGAATGTATTAAAAATATCTATTAATGGGATATATATTACTATTTATAAATAAATGGGCAGTTAGATGTTATTTATATTATGGATCGTGAGCACCAAACTCGGGGGTCAGGTAACCCGGATTTGGGGGCGTCACATGTTGGTATCAAAGTTGTAGGTTATAAACCTTAAGTGGGGGGGAAAACCCTTGGATTATAACCATAAGCGAGATAGAGAATACTCATTTAGAGTACTAAGTGAGAGATTAATAAAGCGTATCGATAGTGAGATATGTGGACATATAGTGCGAGATTTTTGTACTAGTGAAGTACTAATCAAGTTGTTTAACAGACTGTAGGATGTCACGAGAAGATGAAATGAGTATGGAGATGCCAACGGCTATTGCACCAGTGCCAGTAGCCGAGGTGCCAGCACAGAGTGAGTCAGTTGAAGAAGTGGGGAAAGACGAACCTATGGTTAATCTAGGGAGTGATCATGATGATTATCCCGAGATGTATCTGAGTGGAAATGAGGAGGCAGAGTCCGAAGAAGCTAGGTGGAGAAAGAGAATAAGACTAAAGTTGGAGAAAAAGATCAAGTATCTGTAGAAGTACAAGAACTCCGGAGTAAAGTGTTTCTCTTAGAGGAGTTGTGGAAGACAGAAAGGGCGTTACACGAGATGACCGAAGAACGAAACGATTTGAAGGCACATGTTGAAATGATGAAGACTGAAGGTGGTGGATCATTGGAGGGAACAGTCAAGCAGAAGATCAAGAATAAGAGAAAGAGGGATCACGACAGTGATAATTCTGAAAATTCAAACCCGAAGAAGAAGCAAGTATGTAGCAAGTGTGGAAAGACTCACGTGGGAGAATGCATGATGTGGAAGAACGTGTGTTTCAACTGTAAGCAGGAAGGACATATTTCCCTACATTGTCCTAAGCCGAATATGAGGAAGTGTTTTTCAAGTGGGAGAACGGGTCACGGATTAAACAAGTGTCCCAACAAAAAGAATACAGATGAAGGGAGTGGACAGTAGACAACTTAGATATAAGCGGTAGTATCTTTTGGTAGTAGGTTGTGATATTAATGGTTATAATATCGAGAATGATGTGTGAACATATGTAAATATATATGTTTGTATGAATGAAATCTGTATTTTCTATATGAATATAAGATTAAGTTATGAGTTCTTAAAACTTATACTTATGGTAAGTTCATGACTCATCATTATATGAAATGTTTCTGAACCCCTCAGCGAATGGACACCAAAGGTCTGACTAGGATAAGTTCATACACTCATATAATGGTGGCAAGTTCCTAAACTCATAAGTGTGGTAAGTTTGATGAACTAGGAATAGCTATGTGTGAATGGAGAATTTTAACTTTTTGTGTAAAGTTGGAGAATTGCAACTTTTTGTGTAAACTTGGAGAATTACAACTTTTTGTGTAAAGTTGTGTGGGTTAATCCTAAAATTTATTTAAAATGGGATAGTAATATGTGTTAAGTACTAAATGTACTATGTGCTATTTGAATAAATATGCGATTATATGAGAACATTATGTTAAATTCTTATTGTGTTGTTAATAAGAATTTGTGTAGAATTAATGTAAGATTTTTATTTAAATCAGATCATGCCGCCTAGACGACAGAATTAAAATTAAAGATAAGTGCAATCAGTGAATAATGAAGGAGGTCAAGTGGACCCGATGCAGAATTTTGAGGACATGTTAGCCCAAGCTATGGGAAATAGAGCTCCAACAGAAAGAGCAAGAGCGAGAAATCAGCCAGATGATAGATTGGCGAATTTTAAGGACTTTAAAGCGGTAGGACCGCCAGAATTCAAGGGAACCACAGATCCGATTGAAGCCTAAACTTGGGTGAAGGAGATGGAGAAAGCATTCATTATTGCACAAGTAGCAGAAGAGCAAAAGATAGCTTTTGTAACATACTTGATGAAGGGAGAAGCCAATTATTGGTGGGAGACTAATCAGGCGAGAGCTGGTACATCGGTGGTGACTTGGACAAGATTCAAAGAGTTGTTCTTTGAGAACTACTTTTCGCCGAGTATGCAAGCTTGGATGGAGGTTAAGTTTTTAGAACTGAAGCAGGAGAATATGTCAGTATCTGAATATGCTGCTAAATTCAACGAATTAGCGAGATTTGCACCACATCAGGTGGATACGGAATTACGAAAGGCGAGAAGGTTTGAGAATGGATTGAAGCTGGGTATATACAAAAAAGTAGTTGTATTGCAGATTAATACGTTCATGGCTTTGTTGGAGAAAGCGATAATTGCTGAAAGGGGAAGCGAAGCTGCATCCCGTTATAATCAGGAGAATATGAAGAAGACTACTGAAGGAGGTAGTAGTGCTGGTAGTAATCTAAACAAAAGAAAGTGGAGCAAGAATACCCAGTAGGGTAACAAGATAAAAGGAAATAAGAAAGGGAGGGAGCCATGTGCGACTTGTGGAAAGAACCATTCGGGAGTTTGTCTAAAGAAGAAGGGAGTCTTTTATAACTATGGTCAAGAGGGACACATGTCACCCAATTGTCCCAATCTGAAGAAGATACAAGGTTGTTTTGCGTGTGGATCGACTGATCATCTGGTTCGGAACTGTTCAAAGAGGAATGTGGAGAAGGAAAATATCAACAAGGGACCCGATAGCGGAACCTTGGTGATTAAAGGACATGCACAACCAGGTAGACCAACAACACGTACATTCATCATTATGGCACAAGATACAGTGGCTGCTCAAGAGGTGGTGGCAGGTAACGATTTCGCTTAATACTTAAATTACGCGAGTAATATTGGTTAGATATCACTGTGAATTGTTTTCTTTTATAGATCCAAGTCACAGGTTAGAATATGAGACACAAATTAATATTGTGTTGATAAAATGAATTGATGATACAACTTTAAAAGATTGTAGAGAATAAGAAAGCGATGATTCCAAGGATGGAATCCTTATAAGGATGGGAGAATGTAATAACCCGGGATTTCGAATAATCCAAATTTTATGAATAATTTTTATTTATTTATTTTAATTAATATTGATATTGATAATCAATATTGTGCGGAGTATCTGTGATACGAGTTTTGAGAAGTAATCAATTTGTGTATTGACTGAGAAAATAAGAGTAGAGTTTGCTTAACCGAGAATAGAAACCCTAACCCTAAGTTCGGATAGGGATTTGGTAGAAAATACAATTTTAATAATTGTGTTGATGAGTACGCATTTGTATTGTATAGAGTTAATGATCAATAATTGACCGGATAGGGTTTAACATTAGTAAACCCTAATAAGGGATTAAAAATCCTAATCTCAGGTTTTGAAACCCTAACGTACAGTTAGGAACCTTAATCGAATGTCGGGAAGCCCTAATTTTAAATTTGGGAACCCTAAGCCCTAATTAGGGAACCCTAATCCTAATTAGTAAGCCCTAAAGTGATTAGTAAACTTTAATATAATTTAAAAACACTAATTATATTTTAGTTATTATAATTTTCTATTTTAAAAACCCTAATTAGAAAATCTTAGAAACTAAAGTTGTAAAACCTAAGGGTTAGAACCATATGGTTAAACCCTAGGGTTTGGACAAAAGTCAAGAATGACATTAAAATTATAATATAAATGACCATAATACCCTTTTTACATTCTTTAATTAGTTAACTTGTAAAATTTGCCAACAACTTTAGTTGTTCACCAACTTTTGACTTAGCAAGACCAAAAACTGCAGCAAATCAGTCTAGTGCATCAGGTGATTATAAAAGATAAAGAGAGAGAAAGTCACCAAAAGTTGCCCATTTGTGTCCTAATTCTCAAACAACTCTATCTCTCTCTCTCTCTCTCTCTCCAAACCTCCGAAAACTTTAAGTGATTCAGTCACTAACAAGCCCCTAGATCATCAAGATCAGTAGAAGAGATGAAGGATTAAAGATTGGATTAGAAAGGTATAAACCTAAACTCGCCTAATTTGATCTTGTATGCTTTAGCCAAATTCTTGTTTATGTGTTTAGAATCATACTAGAATATGTTTTATGATGATCTATGATGATCCATCATAGATCTATAGCATCAAATGGCTTTAAAAGTGATATTTTTCAAAACTGCCCAAGAACACTATTAGTGGTCTGACAAGCAAATGTCAGTGGCCCTAGATTCTTATCTGTTTATGATTTTTGTTGTTTTATATTTTAGATCTGTAGTCTGATATGAGGACTATGATCTGAAAGTGGAATCATAGTCATTCCATGTCTAGATTTCATGTTATTCATAGTCAAAACCCGTTAACCGAGCATGACCGGGTGATTTCTGGGTAACCCAGAAATCCATAAACCGAGTCTGACAAGATTTTCTAAGGCATAGATATGTCAGGTTGTATTTGTTTTGTTGATGTTGTTGTAACTAAATTGTAGTGTGTTGTATGGACTATAGATCCATGCTTTCATATCCCTTATATCACAAACAGGATCGAAGTAGTGGGTGGTCAAACTGGGCCACTCGATCACGAAGTTGAATTTCTGGAATTTCTAGAAACCATAAGAACAGGCCTTCTGACAGGCTTTGACCGAATCATAACTTATGATTGTGTTATAGTTGGACTGAAATCATGATATATAGTTGTTTCTTGTCATGTGTACTACATGTATGAACTTTAAGAGCACCGATTTGATGACCGAACATAGAGATAATTGAGCTAGAAAATGCTTACTCGAACTGCCTGGGTTTCTGGGTTACCCAGAAAACCCAGATTTGGTCTAACAGTAACTTTGAGAGCCCAGATCTTCATGATTTGAGGTTAAATGACTCAGATGATGATTGAAACTTGTAGTACTACATACCTACTACAAGATCAAAGTTTTAGAAAGTCAAGAACATGCTTAGGTTGAGAATTAAAAGAGGTCAAACATTGCCACTTGAGAACTGGACTGTCAGTGTTCTTAAGCCTAAGAACACCAACAACGACGGTTACTATCGCTATAGGCTATAGTGACGGTTTTTATTAATTTTATTTTCTGAATATCTGAAAAAATGATTAAAAATAAAAAAATAAATTCTAAAAATTACAAAAATGGTTTTAAAAATTATATTAAATTATAAAAAATAACTTTTGATAATTTGGGATATTTTTCATTAATATTTATAATTATTTAAATATTAATAGTATTTAATTTATTTAATTAGTATATTAAATAAATTTGAGAAAAATGATTTTAATATTATAAAAATCATTTCTAATAAGAATAAAGTGTTTAAAAATATTTTGGGTTATAAATGTAACTTTTAATATTTTTGGAGAATTTTCATTATTAATTTAATATTAATGATATTAGATTTTTTAATTACTAAATTAAATAAATGATGGAAAAATGATTTTATTAATTTAAAAATCATTTAAAATGAGAAAAATGATTTAAAAATATTTTAAGTTATAATTAATGAATTTTAATATTTTGATAAGAATTTCATTAATTGTTTAAATATTAATGGTGATGGTTTAAAAATGATTTTAATTATTTTAAAAATTATTTAAGTAGAATATTGGTGTTTTAAAAAATTTAAATTATTATTGATAACTTTAATACTTTGATAAGTATGTCATTAATATTTTAAATATTATTAAATATTAATGATGGGTTTCTCAATATTTAAATTATTTAAAAACGATTTCGGTGTTTAAAAAATTATTATAAATTATAATAATTGTTAGAACATTATTAAAAGCTTCCGAAAAATATTATAAACGATATCTGACTTATCTAAAATAATATTGAAGTTTTGAGACCGAGTATAGTTGACAACACAAGTGTTAATTATCGAATAGGGTGACCAGTACACCGAGAATAGACCAAAGTCCAACCAGACCGAACTAGTTAGACTTGATAAGTGTTTATATATGTTATAAACATTGATGTGACTATGTGGTAATGTGTCTAAGAGAAGTATTAACTGTAAATTACAATATTGTGTGTTATGAATTATTGTGCTAATTGTGAGTGATATTGTGAGATTATATGTCTTTCAAATGCAGATAAGTATATTGTGTAGCAATAATCAACAAAGAAGGCAAGTTTCCTTAACTTAACCTTGAGTTATATCTGTTCAATTATTATGGTGGTTAATTATTATCGATTAGACCACGTTTGAGAATTATTGTTGATTATTCACAGTTAGTGCATGTTTATTAATTCAAATTAAATTAGTGATTCTGAGAATATATAATTGGAGAATAATTTGTTATTAGATATTTACATCCATAGAAGCTATTATTGGCAGTACAAATAATTCATGTCTATTGGTTAATTGAGTTAAGTTATGTCTTAATAAATTATTCTGGCTAAACGAACATTTGTTAGAACTTGATAGGTTCGAGATGAGAATTCAATTATTATTGATAGATCGATGCCAATTATTTCGGCTAGGTCGAGAAAGTGATTAGATATTAAAATCATTGTATTTCGTTGTTATAAATCAAACTCTGATTATAAGACTGAGAAGAACAACCTTTTTATACAAAGGGAACATTTTTGGTCATATATTCGGCCTTTGCGCGCGTGTAAGTATTATGTGTAATATAGGTTACAAGGAGTTGGCCACTCTAAGTACTTGCAGAGGGGTATGGTTTAATCTTTATGGTTATCTATTACACCTAGGTATATCAAAGTAAATCTTTGATAGTTACTCGAGAGGAGAAGTTCAAGATCCTTAGGGATAACTCAACATAAACTCTGAAGAATATTTTAATCTTGTTATTCAATTGAATATCTTAGAAACTTTGAAAGCGTTATACTATTTCATTATCAAATTATTGTGCTGCATAGAATGCGTGAAGACTTGTTAATGCATAACATTTTGTTCAGCTATTTCAAGTTTCCCGAACTTTGGTGTCATTCTATCAAAAGATAGTCTGTTATTCTTGATTCTTATACATTCATTGTATGTCTTAACTTGCCGGGCAAATTTGTTGCTCACCCTTGCTAAATAAAACATTTCAGCTATGGATGAAGTGGCAGGAGGTGCTGTGAAGAACAAGGGCAAAGCTGTTATGCTGGAATAGTTATGAATACTATTATTATTATGTTATATTTATAAAGCCTTTTTGTATATCTAAAGGGTATGTTTGTAATCTAAAGGTTAGATAACCTGGGCCGAATGTATTAAAAATATCTGTTAATTGGATATATATTGCTATTTATAAATAAATGGGTAGTTAGATGTTATTTATATTGTGGATCATGAGCACCAAACTCGGGGGTCAGGTAACCCGGATTTCGGGGCGTCACAAGATTCGTATTTTTCTGATAAAAGGGCTATTTATTATGAATTATTGAAGTTTCAGAATAATTGATTTTTGGAGTTATAAATATTTTTAAAAAAAAAACTTTTTTGTGTTGGTGGGCCCCACTAGTGTGCTGATGAATTTGGTCAAGGGTGGGCTTGAATTTTTTTATTTATAAAATATTATTTTATTAACTTTTCTTCTTTGGCGTTCTAAGCATTTTTCTATAAATAGGATCCTTAGGTTAAAATTGAAAATCACACTAGAATCAGAAGTTTCTCTTTCTATAATATCGAGCGTATTTTTGTGAGTATTTAGATATCTTGAGTATTGCTATACAGTGTAAGTTTCCTTTAGTATTATATCCGATATTCCAGTCAGAAGTGTTATTCTTTTGAGGTAAAGGATGTTAAGGGGTGTTATTTTTTTAGTAAATGATGTTATTTATTTTATTATCATTATACCGAAATATTGATATGAATTTTATTGCGAAACTTTATCTTTTTCGTGTCGGGGTTACTATTCACGTATACGTCACTATTTATGTATACGTCATTATTCATGTATATGTCACTATTTATGTATACATCACTATTTAAGTATACGGTACTATTTATAAATACGGGGTACTATTCATGGGGTACTATTCATGAAGTATTATTCACGGGGTACTATACACGAAGTACTGTTCACAAGGTACTATTCATGACAAAAAATTGATTCTTTTCTGTCCAAATTATTTTCATACGTGAATATTATAATTGAATTTTACTCCACAAAGTAGTATCATGTTGACAATTTCGGATATTTTTAAACTCTGGATAAATTAAAAATCTTTAATATTTATCCTTGATTTCGTTTGATTGATGCTTATAGCACGGTCATCATCCTCATGCTTATATTGTAACGAAAGTCATCTTTGGCCCATAGTGCATAGATGGACGGTTGATTATTGGTTTTATAGTTGTATATCTTTGGCTTATGTGAAAAGACGAACTGTTGATTAATAGCTTTGACCCATAGTGTGCAAAGATGGATAGGTGTATAAAATGATCATGACCACTGGTGATATAAATGAATATCCTTAGCCCCATAGTGCATGGATAATTCGATGATGTGTTTGGCAGGATCATGACCATTGGTTTTACAGTAGAATGTCTTTTGTCGTAGTGCACTGACAGATAATTGATTGGTATAATCATGACCATTAGTTTTATAGTTGAATATCTTTTGCCCATAGTGCAAAGATAGACAACTGATTGGTATGATCATTGTTATTACATTTGAATATCTTTAGCCTTTGGGGTAAGGATATTGAGTAAATGTTATATTAAGCCTTTGTGCCAAGGAGAAACTGTTAATTTACTTAATTATAAATATGAATTGTGAATTTAACTATAATCTTTAGTGGTTCAAGTAAAGACAGGTGATGAAAGTTCTCTTTGTCTTGGGTACAACAAAAAACTGCTGATGAGTATTATAGGAATGAAATATTAACGTTGGACTTTTAATTTAGAGGAGATAGTAGACATTATGTTCTACTTGACTCTTCTAATAGATTGTTAATTCCGCTGCAATTATGGTTAAAAACTTTTATTACCTACCATATGTTCTAAATCTCTAATTTATTACTGATGAAGGCTATTGATAAATTATTTATGTTAGTCATAATATTATTTATTGGGCTAGTTGAGCTCACTCTTTTGCTTCACAATTCCTTTTAGACAATAAGAGTGTAGTTGGGTCGAACAAGAGCAACGGTTTCCCCTAAAACAGTATGGAAATAATTTTATTGAGAATTCTAAATAAGTGTGTCGTATTTTATACGTCATTTAACTGTCGATATTGGTGAACCGAATAGGGTGAGGTGAACCCAACTTTGTAAGGGGGTTTTGCTACTATCATATAAGATGTCTAGTGACAGGTGACTTCGTGTTATCATAAGACAGGATTGTGCACATGCACTTACTAATTATATCTATGAGCACTACCTATATAATCTTAGAGTTTGGTTGAAATATAATTCTCAATTGGAGACAATGGAGATAATTATATTGCAAGAGAAGACTCACCATTGGAAATAACATGATAGTAATCTTCTCGTTTTTCTTTAGGGTCTATTGGGTCAACCAAGGATAATTCTCGAGTGATATGATATCTATTATAACTTATATGCATAGCCTCTTATGTACGAAGGTTTCCTTGAGCATTTTCCAAAGATTTTAATTTCTAAAACAGTTTATTATTATACCTTTATGTAAGGTACCATTGTAAGGTATCAATGTTAGGTGTTATCCAAGTAAAGGGATGAAAGTCACAGTTGCTATTAAAACTCACAGTATATGTGTTGTCGTATTTTGCACAATAATTTTAATAATGAAGTTTGTAGTTATTTTTTGTACCATATATTTGGCGACTTAGAATGGGATGTGTGGACCTATTTTGGAGGCATCATAGTTGGTATTAGAGCTTAGGGATATGGTCGCTGGCAGAGATTTGAGTCTAGAACTAGAAGGGGAGAGACGAGTAATATACTTCGCTAGTGTGACTTACCAAAGCTGAAATTTTTTTACTTGACAAGTTGACAAATTGTGATATGTCAATTAACCTTTGTTTTGAGCTGTATTCTAGAATGAGCAATGGAAAAATCATGATGACAGGGAAGATGGAATCTGAAATGAAAGCAAGGTATTCTCAACTCTTCGAAATACTAGGTATGTAAATTTCGGGGACAAAATTTCATAAGGAGGGAAGATTGTAAGACTCTGAATTTTATGAAATAAAAGTAATTAATTTTTTTTTTTTCGTAAATAGTTAAATTGATAAAAGTTTAAAGTTAAGGGTGATATTTGTAAATTTTTCAAAATAAGCAAGTGGTTATAAAATATTCATTGTTGTCAAGGAATATTTGTTTGGTCGTGGAATATTCTTGATCTAGGGGAATATTCGTTCGACTAGTCTTGACCATTTTTGCCCCCTGGCGAAAATCGCTCGAATAAAAAAAATGACATGAATGAATTTTTTTAATAATAACAGAATTGCTTGATTCTGAGTTAAAACTGTTGGAATACCTGGTGGGTAAAGTAAAGTAATACGCGTTGTTACACAGTAGCACACGGTATTGCACAATAATTCTAATTATTGATTCTTCTGTAAGAAGTCACTACTCAATAATTATTACAGTAATTACTGTTCAATATTTTATTTTATTGATTCAATAATTGCTACATTGATATTTTATATTATTGATTCAATAATTGTCACTGCACAGTATTTCCCATTATCATATCAATAATTCATATTATTTGAATAATATTATTAGATATCATTATTGGCAATGTCTAAGGAAGTTCTGTCTAGGAAAGGGGTTTGGTCACCTAATTAAGCGCCAGTAAGGAGAAATCCTTATCTGGTTGTCATTATTGTGATTATGTAATATTATTTGTGAGTAATTAATTATTGATAAAAATGATAAGACAATATTAATTTAATGGAGAAATTTTTAAAGCGAGAATTATTAAGAGTTGATATTTTATCTTCTTCGATAAAATAATTCATTCAAATATATCATTGTAATATTACATTATAAGTGTATGATGTAATAATATAATAATATAATAACGGTGATATTTTTACAATGAATGCACGATATATGAATAAATGAGGAGGAAGAGAGCAAATTATGTCCGGAGTATTTTTGTTACAAAAAACATGTTAAATATGTTGGTGGGCACCATTTTTTACTGAAATTTGATTATAGCCTAGAAGATCATCCGTATGTGGATTTCGGTCATTTTTCGTTTAGAATTTGGAAAAATGTTCTTCTATAAAGTTGTAGAGAATTAAATTTCCTATGAAATGGAAATAAGATTCGTATTTTTTTGATAAAAGGACTATTTATTATGAATTACTAAAGTTTTGGAATAATTGATTTTTGGAGTTATATATATTTTTTGAAAGAAAAACATTTTTTTGTGTTGGTGGGCCCCGCTGGTGTGATGATGAATTTGGTCAAGGGTGGGCTTGAATTTTTTTTTATATAAAATATTATTTTATTAAATTTTCTACTTTGGCGTTCTAAGCATTTTTCTATAAATAGGATGCTTAGGTTAGAATTGAAAATCACACCAGAATCAGAAGTTTCTCTCTATATAATATCGAGCGTATTTTTATGTGAATTTAGATATCTTAAGTGTTGCTATAAAGTGCAAGTTTCCTTCAGTATTATATCTGATATTCCAGTTAGAAGTGCTATTCTTTTGAGGTAAGGGATGGTAAGGGATGTTATTTTTTTAGTAAATGATGTTATTTCTTTTAATATCATTATACCGAAATATTGATATGAATTTTATTGTGAAACTTTATCTTTTTTGTGTCGGGGTTACTATTTATGTATATGTCACTATTCAAGTATATGTCACTATTTATGTATACAACGCTATTTATGAATACGGTACTATTTACGAATATGGGATACTATTCACAGGGTACTATTCACGACGAAAAATTGATTCTTTTCTGTCCAAATTATTTCTATACGTGAATATTATACTTGAATTTTACTCCACAATGTAGTATCATGTTGACAATTTGGGATATTTTTAAACTCTAGATAAATTAAAAATCTTTAATATTTATCCTTGATTTCGTTTGATTGATGCTTATAGCACGATCATCATCCTCATGCTTATATTGTAACGAAAGTCATCTTTGGCACGTAGTGCATATATGGACTCTTGATTTTATTGGTTTTACAATTGTATATCTTTGGCTTATGTGCAAAGACAAACTGTTGATTGATAGCTTTGACCCGTAGTGCAAAGACGGACAGGTGTATGACATGATCATGACCACTGGTGATACTAATGAATATCCTTGGCCCGTAGTGAATGGATAATTCGATGATGTGTTTGGCAGGATCATGACCATTGGTTTTACAGATGAATGTCTTTGTGCACTGACAGACAATTGATTGGTATGATCATGACCATTTGTTTTATAGTTGAATATCTTTTTCCCGTAGTGTAAAGATAGACAACTGATTGGTATGATCATTGTTATTATATTTGAATATCTTTAGCCTTTGGGGTAAGGATATTGAGTAAACGTTCTATTAATCCTTTTTGGCAAGGAGAAACTGTTGATTTACATGATTATAAATATGAATTGTGAATTTAACTATAATCTTTAGTGGTTCAGGTGAAGACAGGTGATGAAAGTTCTCTTTGTGTTGGGTACAACAAAGAACTGTTGATGAGTATTACAGGAATAAAATATTAACGATGGACTTTTACTTTGGAGGAGATAGTAGACATTATGTTCTACTTGACTCTTCTAATGGATTGTTGATTCCGCTGCAAGTATGGTTGAAAACTTTTAGTATCTACCATATGTTCTAAATCTCTGATTTATTACTGATGAAGACTATTGATAAATTGTTTATCTTAGTCATAATATTCTTTACTGGGCTAGTTGAGCTCACCATTTTGCTTCACAATTCCTTTCAGGCAATAAGAGTGTAGCTGGGTTGAGCGGGGGTAATAGGGGAATAGAACGGTGGTCTATAGCGGTTGAGGTTTCTCCTAAAACAGTATGTAAATAATTTTATCTAGAATTTTAAATAAGTGTGTCTTATTTTATACGTCATTTAACCGATGATTTTGGTGAACCGAATAGGGTGAGGTGAACCCAACTTTGGAATGGTGTTTTGCTACTATCATACAAGATGTCTAATGACAGACGACTTCGTGTTATCATAAGATATGGTTGTGCACATGCACTTGCTAATTATATCTATGAGCACTACCTATATAATCTTGGAGTTTGGTTGAAATATAATTCTCAATTGGAGACGGTGGAGATAATTATATGGCAAGAGAAGACTCACCATTGGAAAGAACATGATAGTAATCTAATCATTTTTCTTTGAGGTCTATTGGGTCAACCAAGGATAATTCTTGAGTGATATGATATCTATTATAACTTAGATGCATGGCCTCTCATGTACGAAGGTTTTCTTGAGCATTTTCCAAAGATTTTAATTTCTAAAACAGTTATTGACTGTACCTTTATGTAAGGTACCATTGTAAGGTATTAATATGAGGTGCTATCCAAGTAAAGGGATGAGAGTCACAGTTGGTATTAAAACTCACAGTATATGTGTTGTCGTATTTTGCACAACAATTGTAATAATGAAGTTTGTAGTTATTTTCTGTACCATATATTTGGCGACTCAGAATGGGTTGTGTGGACTTATTTTGGGGGTGTCACGATGACTAATTGAACGATCAATTATAGGTCTTTTCTCTAAGAAGAATACACTAAATTGCATAGCAGTAGACCGCAATCGAGGCAAGTTCTCTAACTTAAACTTGAGTTATTATTTTCAAAGCATGTTAGTGAATAATTATTGTTGCTTATTCACATCTATACTAGTTATTGATATTCGCACTTTGTGCCATTGAATTCCTGTTCTATTATCATTGAACTGTGAATTTGTTAAATTTCTTTCATTCATGAACTATTTATGATATAGATCTATGCTAGTTGTTTCAACTAGATCAAGCATGTTTAAATTTGTTAAATCAAATATGTTTTGAAATCTGTTCCTAACCAGTTGATTTGGTAAGGATTCTTGACTAAGAAAAAGAAAATTTTGATTAAAGAATTATTGGAAAACAATTGTTGCTCGTATATTGAGTGGTTATGTATAATTCACAAGGTATGGAAGGCTGATATTCTTGCTTACCAAAACATACTGAAAGGTTTAAATACTGACAACCTTCTCATATGTTCATGGTCATTTTGACCACTCAGCATTTGTTATTCAATTATTAAAATATTCAGTTATCGAGATTTATTTCATGTTCTTTCGAAATCAGATTCTGTTGTTGAACAATGAAACCTAAATTCTTTTATAATCATGATATATCTTCTTTTGTATTTAAACATGCTAAACAAATTAGTTGCTTACCCTTGCTATATCATGAATAGTTAATGTGAATGTTTATATGTTATATTACATTATGTACTTCGGTATTGTAAACCTTTTGTGTTACTAAGTGTAACTTAAGTAAGGTATGCTTTAGTTAAGGTTAATAGGCCTTGGGATATTATTGTAAGACTTTAGTGTAATGAACAATATAAGTTTATTATTCCACAATAGTTTATAGAATGCTCATGATGATGATGTATCGTGAGCACCGGACCCGAGGTTAGAGAACCCGGATTTAGGGGCGTCACAGGTTGGTATTAAAGCTGTAGGTTATAAACATTAGGAATACAAAACCTAGGTTATAAACTTAGAAGAAAATTCTTATAGAGTATGCTAGGAGATGGATTGTGGAGATTCATCTAGTATAGATCGTACATAATAAAATATCATTTCATTTTATCAATGAATATATTTTATTGTGATACTGATGTTGTACTTGTTTGTTTATAGGATGTCTAAGTAAAGGCAAGATAGCCATACTACGGAACAGAAGCAGAGGAATCCTTTCTGGCACATGCTGAGGGTATAAACGAGAATATCCCAAATGGTGACTATTTAGAAGACCAAATCCTAATCCCTCATATAAATAGGGCTAAGGAGAATGGTTCAAAGAAAAGTACTGACTCTGATAGGAATTCAGTCATGGTCATCATCAAAGAGAAGGAGGATATGAACCACCCTTTCATCACAGCTGTCAACATAGACCAGACCCTGGACAACTGGAGTAGCACTCCTTGCATCTGTTGAAAAGGGTAAAAATGCAGAAAGTTCATCTGCTCTAAGTGTAGATATTATATATTGCTTACTTTTTTTGCATAGTTGATGAGTGGGATTTATATTTGCAAATCGGATCCTTTATTGCTTAAGAAGTTGCTTGATCTTCGTAGTTTATATAGCTTTTATATTATTTTGGTATTATTTTGCCTAATCTATGTGTTGTAGGGCTTTTTAGGTCTTTTCCAGCTTGCAGGGGCAAAAATGTCAATTTTCCTACTCTGGCGCTGCAACGCCTATGCTAAGCTTAAATCTGGTATTTACAACGCCTTACAGCTAATCGTGACATCATCACAAAGGTTGCAAAGCGCTCTTGATCCTTTACAAATCGGCACCAGAATCAGTAGCGCCACCAAAACAGGTATTCATCACCCATCTTGAGTTGCCAGATACATGGTACATAAATTCAAATACAACTTAATTATACAACAGTCGTTTAAAATACGACAAAACATAACAGAGAGTTTAAACAAGAATATTGTCATCTAGACAATATCCACACTCAATGGTGTCCTCATTACAATTATTATCACATTATTTCGTAGAATAGTGAGGACTACTAAAGCCATTTATCCTGGACCATCACTCCATTCCCCGACTCGTCCCAGCTATATTCTCATTTCCTAAAGAGAACAATAAAAGAAAGGGTGAGCTCAACTAGCCTAGTAAGAAATATTATGACTAAGATAATGCAGAATAAATTATCCTTAGCCTTCAACAGTGTAACAACTGATAGAATACAATAGACAACAAGTTTTAGATCAACAACTGCAGCGAAAATAAGCAATCCATTAGAAGAGTCAAGTAGAGCATGATATCTACTATCTTCTATGATTTAAAATGTTTTCATCAATTTTTATCGCTGAGACTCAGCTTAATAAATAAACTACATCATCGAATCATCCCTGCACTACGGGCCAAGGATATTCATTAAATCATCAATGGTCATGACTATACCGAATAATCCCTGGTCATAATCATACCAAAAACTGTCCATCAATGCACTACAGGCCAGTGAGGACTTTTACCACATCATTTATAACATTACAGGTCATGATTATACCGAATGATCCCTGGTCATAATCATACCAAGTCCATCTATGCACGTAAGCCAAAGATGACTTTCATCACAATATAAGCATGAGGATTATGACAATGACATAATAATTCAATAAAACAAGTTCAAGAATAAATTTTAAAGATTTATAAATTAATTTATCCTGAAATCAATAACGTCCAAATTGTCAACATGATACTGCTTTGTGGAGTAAAATTCAAGAATAATATTCATGTACCAAAAATAATTTGGACAGAAAAGAAATATATTTTTCGGGTAAATAGTACCCCGCAATAGTACCCTGTGAATAGTACTTCGGGAATAGTACCTCGGCATGAAAAGTTCTCCAAATACCCGAGTGAATAATATTCGGGTGAATAGTAATTGGGTGAATAGTAACCCATGAATAGCAACTCGTGAATAGTACTCTGGCATGAAAAGTTCCCCGAATACCTGAGTGAATAATACTAGAGTGAATAATAACCGGGTGAATAGTAATCAAGTGAATAGTAACTCGTAAAAAAATACCAAAGAAAATGATATTCCATGATTTAGTACAAAAGAAATGATATCTCGATTTAGTATAATAGAATATACTGAAATCGCAAATGGATTTTCACCCGCCATACGGTAATCCACGTGAGATGATCATTTCCACAATTTAATAAAGAATGAATACGAAGGATCATTCACCATGCATGCGAAATCCACATATACAGATTATTCCAATGTAATAATAAAGAATGGAATAACGTAATAATTCACCATGCATGCGGTAGTCCAGCGTGAAAAAGTTATTCCAATGAATAATAAAGAATGGAATAACAAAGAGAATTCACCACACATGTTATAGGCCGCATGCATGACGGAGTTATTCCAATGTAATAATAATAAAGAATGGAACCAATGTCAATACGTTATCCGCACGCATAAGATATTCCAATGAATAATAAAGAATGGAACCAAGTCAAATACGTAATCCGCACACAAATGATATTCCAATGAATAATAAAGAATGGAATAACAACGAATTCACCGTGCATACGATAGATCGCATGCATGGTTATTCCAACAAAATAATAAAGAATGGAACCAGTCATATGTAATCCGCATGCATATGATGTTCCAAAAGAATAATAAAGAATGGAATAACTACTGAAATTCACTGTGCATGCGATAGATCGCATGACATGTTATTATTCCAACAAAATAATAAAGAATGGAATAATGAAGAATTTCACCATGTATGCGGTATTTGGATGTATAAAAGTTATTCCAACATAATAATAAAGAATGGAATAACAACCCTTACGAGTATTGAAAGAAAATAACTCTCTTCATGAATACGAAAGAATAATACCCTTACCTTAAAAGAAATGGATACCTAAATAGTGAGGTAGCAAACTTCTCTTCTTCTTTCTCTGTATAATTTCTCTCTATAATAATTGCTCTTATGAGACTTAGTGAATTGGTGAAAAATAATGAAGGAATGAGCTTCTATTTACAAGAAAATATAGTTTCCATAATTGCACATTTTGGGGCTCGAAATAGTACAGTATAATACCTTAATCTTTTCCTTCATTTTTAATTTAGTCTTGCAAGTATTATCAAACTTGCACCACCTCACCTAATAGTAAATCATGTGACTCAATAGTTTTAAACATGTGAAAAAATTAATTATAGTATAGTACCTTCATCTATACCTCCATTTTTAACTTAGTCATGCAAGTATTATCAAACTTGCACCAACTCCCCTAATAGTAAATGAATATGATTCAATAGTACACACATGTGAATAAATAGTTATAATCATGTGAATTAACAGCAATTAATTGCTCATTTATCCGATTAATTCCCCGATTGGTCAATATAACTTCTAGACATCAATTATTATCGAAATAAATATCAGTTTCCACTAACACTAATAATCCCAACACAATGGAACTATCAATTTCATCTTTAATCAACACGAACTTATTCATCATTAATATTATAACTCACAATATTTAACAACCAGGTCGTTCCCAGGAAAGAGGGGGCTTTCCGATAAGGATTTCTCCTTATTGGCGCATAATTCGGTGACCAAACCTCTCCTTGACAGAACTTCTAGACATTGTCAATATTGCAAATAATAATATAAATAACTTTGTCGTCTCAATTATTGATTTAATAATATATCATATTATGCAGATGATACTATGACAATAATTGAATCAATAATATGAGAGATATGATGCAGCAATTACTGTAGCAATAATTGAGTATAACTGAGTGACTTCTCACGTAAGTATCAATAAACAATACCGTGTGCTACTATGTAACCACGTGTATTACTGTACTTTTACTACCGAGTAGTTCAACAGTTTTAATGGTAACACTTTCGCTGTTATTTTTATAAAAAGATAATTCTGTCATTTTCTAACTACGAAAATACTTCCATTGTGGGGTCCACCAATGATTGTGCAATTGTACGGATATTCCCCGACAAAAAGAATATTCCCCGACCAAACGAATATTTTATAACAACTTGCATACTTTAAAATTTTTTTACATATCACCCTTAACTTTAACCTTTTATCAATTTAACCATTTACTAAATAGAATAATTATAAGAAAATTGAATACTATCATTTACGTACCTGGTAGTTCGAAGAGATGTGAATACCTTATTTTCTTTTCGAATTGTACCTTCCCGGTTATTTCCTCTGTATCATGATTTTCCCATTTCTCATCTCCTGTATTTCAGATATCATTTTAGAATATAGTTTCAAAATAAGGGTTAATTGACATGCCACATATTATCTCTATATTATGATCGACACATTAAATACCAAATAAACTTAAGTAGGTCATACTAGCGAAGGAATTCCCCATCTCTCGACTCCTAGTTCTTGTCTCACATCTCAGCCAGGGATCATATCCTTAAGCTTTGATACCAACTGTGACGCCCTAAAAATAGGTATACATCACCCATCTTGAGTCGCCAGATACATGGTACATAAATTAAAATACAACTTAATTATACAACAGTAGTGTAAAATACGATAAAACATAGCTGAGAGTTTAAACAAGAATATTGTCATCTAGACAATATCCACACTCAATGGTGTCCTCATTACAATTATTATCACATTATTTCGTAGAATAGTGAGAACTACTAAAGCCATTTATCCTGGACCATCACTCCATTCCCCGACTCGTCCCAGCTATATTCTCATTTCTTGAAGAGAACAATGAAAGAAAGGGTGAGCTCAACTAGCCCAGTAAGAAATATTATGACTAAGATAATGCATAATAAATTATCCTTAGCCTTCAACAGTATAACAACTGATAGAATACAATAGACAACAAGTTTTAGATCAACAACTGCAGCGAAAATAAGCAATCCATTAGAAGAGTCAAGTAGAGCATGATATCTACTATCTTCTATGATTTAAAATGTTTTCATCAATTTTTATCATTTGAGACTCAAACAATAAATAAACCACATCATCGAATCATCCCTGCACTACGGCCAAAGGATATTCATTAAATCATCAATGATCATGACTATACCGAATAATCCCTGGTCATAATCATACCAAAAACATTCCATCAATGCACTACATGCCACTGAGGGCTTTTACCACATCATTTATAACATTACAGGTCATGATTATACCGAATGATCCCTGATCATAATCATACCAAGTCCATCTATGCACGTAAGCCAAAGATGACTTTTATCGCAATATAAGCATGAGGATGATGACAATGACATAATAATTCAATAAAACAAGTTCAAGAATAAATTTTAAAGATTTATAAGTTAATTTATCCTGAAATCAATAACGTCCAAATTGTCAACATGATACTGCTTTGTGGAGTAAAATTCAAGAATAATATTCAAGTACTAAAAATAATTTGGACAGAAAAGAAATATATTTTTTGGGTAAATAGTACCCCACAATAGTACCCTATGAATAGTACTTCATGAATAGTACCCCGGCATGAAAAGTACTCCAAATACCCGAGTGAATAATATTCGGGTGAATAGTAATTGGGTGAATAGTAACCCATGAATAGTAACTCGTGAATAGTATTCTAGCATGAAAAGTGCCCCGAATACCCGAGTGAATAATACTAGAGTGAATAGTAATCGGGTGAATAGTAACCCGTGAATAGTAACTCGTAAAAAAAATACCAAAGAAAATGATATTCCATGACGAGTACAAAAGAAATAATATCTCAGAGGAGTATAATAAAATATACGAAACTGCAAATGGATTTTCACCCGCCATGCGGTAATCCATGTAGACAGATCATTTCCACAATTTAATAAAGAATGAATACGAAGGATCATTCACCATGCATCTGATAATCCACATGATGATTATTCCAATAGAATAATAAAGAATGGAATAATGTAAGAATTCACCATGCATGCATGGTAGTCCGTGAGATAGGTTATTCCAATGTAATAATAAAGAATGGAATAACGAAAAAATTTACCAAGCTTCATGATGACCGCATGCATGCATAAAGTTATTCCAATGTAATAATAAAGAATCGGAACCAGTCATGCATAATACGCGACAAACAGGATATTCCAAATGTAATAATAAAGAATGGAATAACAATGTAATTCTCCAAGCATGCGATAAACCGCATGCATGAGCGAGTTATTCCAATGAAATAAAGAATGGAACCAGTCATGCGTAATCCTCACGAGGCATGTGATATTCCAATGTAATAATAAAGAATGAAATAACTACGTAATCCACCGGTGCATGTGATAAATCGCATGCATAAAAGTTATTCCAACAAAATAATAAAGAATGGAATAACAACAGAATTCACCATGCATGCGATAGATCGCACGCACAAGTTATTCCAACAAAATAATAAAGAATGGAATAATGTAAGAATTTCACCATGTATGCAGTACAACAGATGTAGGCAAAGTTATTCCAACATAATAATAAAGAATGGAATAACAACCCTTACGAGTATTGAAAGAAAATAACTCTCTTCATGAATACGAAAGAATAATACCCCTTACCTTAGAAGAAACTGGATATTGGAATAGTGAGGTAGCAAACTTCTCTTCTTCTTTCTTTGTATAATTTCTCTCTATAATAATTGCTCTTGTGAGACTTTGTGAATTGGTGAAAAATAATGAAGGAATGAGCTTCTATTTATAGGAAAATATAGTTTCCATAATTGCACTTTTTGGGGCTCAAAATATTACAGTATAATACCTTAATCTTTTCCTTCATTTTTAATTTAGTCATAAAAGTATTATCAAACTTGCACCACCTCCCATAATAGTTAATCATGTGATTCAATAGTTTTAAACATGTAAAAAAATTAATTATAGTATAGTACATTCATCTATACCTCCATTTTTTACTTAGTCATGCAAGTATTATCAAACTTGCACCAACTCCCCTAATAGTAAATGAATGTGATTCAATAGTACACACATGTGAACAAATAGTTATAATCATGTGAATTAATAGCAATTAATTGCTCATTTATCTGATTAATTACCCGATTGGTCAATATAACTTCCAGACATCAATTATTATTGAAATAAATATCAGTTTCCACTAACACTAATAATCCCAACACAATGGAGCTATCAATTTTATCTTTAATCAACACGAACTTATTCATCATTAATATTATAACTCACAATATTTAACAACCAAATCGCTCCTCGAGAAAGCGGGGGCTTTCCGATAAGATTTCTCCTTATCATAGCCAAGCAATTAGGTAACCAAACCTCTCCTTGACAGAACTTCTAGACATTGTCAATATTGTAAATAATAATATAAATAACTTTGTCGTCTCAATTATTGATTTAATAATATATCATATTATGCAGATGATACTGTGACAATAATTGAATAGATAATATGAGAGATATGATGCAACAATTAATGTAGCAATAATTAAGTATAACTGAGTGACTTCTCACGTAAGCATCAATAATCAATACAGTGTGCTACTATGCAACCACACGTATTACTGTACTTTTACTACCGAGTAGTTCAATAGTTTTAACGGTAACACTTTCGCTGTTATTTTTATAAAAAGATAATTCTGTCGTTTTCTAACTATGACAATACTTCCATTATGGGGTCCGCCAATGATTGTGCCATTGTACGGATATTCCCCGACAAAAAGAATATTCCCCGACCAAACGAATATTTTATAACAACTTGCATACTTTGAAAAATTTTCACATATCATCCTTACCTTTAACCTTTTATCAATTTAACCATTTACTAAATAGAATAATTATAAGAAAAATGAATAATTTCATTTCATAAAATTTGGGGTCTCACAGCAGCGCCACTAATTGGCATAATTTGCTGACTCAGCTCTGCAACACCGCTCTAAGGCTTAATCTTGGCGCTGCAGCGCCGGCTCCGGTGCCTAGGCAAAAAAGAGCTGGTTTTGACTTAGCTAAAGGAGGAGATAGATATATAAATTTTAAAGGGGCAGCCTCCTTAAAAGGCATCTCATTATCCCCTTCTGGGAACTCTCTATCTCTCTTTTATTTTTTTATTTTTATTAGTACTAGCAGTTACTTTTGTCATGCTTTAATTAATACTTTGTATTATTAAGCAGTTTCATACATTAAGTGAAAATATTTTGTTTTCAGGACTCCGAGTTTGGATTTGTTTAGCCTTGCTGATGAAATGCCAAGTCTCAGTAGTGACTACAACTTTGATGTAAAGTTGGACTCTAACTTAATGAGGATCGATCAAGAGGAGATAGATGACTATAAGGTTCTTGAGGAGATCAAAGAATGGGTTGAAGACAAACCCAAACCAAACCTCGATCAAACAACCACCGTCAATATCGAAACCTCAAAAAATCCTAAAGAAATCCAGTTAGGCGACGACCTTACCCCAAACCAAAGAGTCGACCTGATTGAACTCCTAACTCAATTCTAGGATGACATGATGCACAAGGAGATAGAGGTTTATGTTGATGATATCATCATTAAGTCCAGAAAAGAAGATGACCATGCTGACCATCTCAGAAAGCTATTTAATCGGCTTCGCAGATACAACTTAAAGCTAAATCCAGCCATGTGTGCCTTTGGTGTCAAATCTAGTAAATTATTGGGATTCCTGGTAAGCAACATGGGCATTAAGCTGGATCCCGCCAAGATTAAAGCCATTAATAAGATGCCTGTACCCCAAACAGAAAAATAGATACGGGGGGAGAATCAATTTCATAAGCAGATTCATCTCCCAACTCACTCCAACTTGTGAGCCCATCTTCAAACTATTGAGGAAAAACTAATTCAGAAAATGGAGTGAAGAATGTCAAAAAGCATTCCTCTCTATCAAGAAGCAACTGGTGGAAGCTCTTGTTTCAGTACCGCCAAGAGACAAAGTTCCCTTGTTCAGGTACATATCAGTTAATGTCACTATTATGGGTTGTATGCTGGGACAAAAATATGATAGAGGCAAGGAAAAAGCTATTTATTACCTCAGAAAGAGATTTAGCAGCACTGAACACAAGTACACCTTGATTGAAAAGACCTGTTGTGCTTTAGTGTGGGACACCACGAGGTTACAACATTATCTCCATGGTCACACAACCTATCTCATATCCCACATGGATCCTTTAAAATACTTATTCAACAAGCCCATGTTAAATTTTTGATTGTCCAAATGGCAATTAATCCTTCAGCAATTCGACTTCATCTAAATGATGAAAAAGTCCATCAATGGTCAAGGAAATGCAGATCAATTAGCCGAAGCACCATTAGGGAATTTTGAACCCTTGGAAACTTATATCCCATATGATGGGATAATGACAATTCAGTAAAACCATCGAGAAGATACAAGCCAATTTTTGAAACTGTACTTCGACAGGGCTGTAAACATGGAAAGTGCAGGAGCAGGAGCAGTTCTTGTATCTATTATGAGAGAAAAATATCCCATGTTCATCTAGCTATAGTTTGTCAACACCAACAACACAGCTGAGTATGAAGGTTGTATAATGCGATTGAAACTAGTCCAATCCATGGGTATCCAACGGTTAGCAATTTTTGGAGATTTTGAGTCAGTAATCAAGCAAACCACCGGGGCATATCACACCAAAGAATTGCATTTGTTGCCCGACCATCCGCGGGTCATCAAGATGGCTATGGAGTTCAAAGAAATAGCCTTCATCCACATCCCTTAAAATATAAATGATTTTGCGGATGCATTAACAACACTAGCTTCTCTGATCCACGTATCAAATAGGAGAAAAATTCCTGATATCAAATTTGAAAGCAAAAAGGTACCAGCCTATGGAAATTATATTGGAGAAGTATCAGATGAACTGCCTCCCATCAAAAAGCCTTGGTATCAGGATATAAAAGAATATCTCCAAGATAGATCTATGCCCGTTGGGGCAAGTCAAGCTAAAAGAAAGAGAATCCATAAAATGGCTATGAAATTCTATCTAAGAAGAGATGCACTCTATAAAAGAGCTGCTAGAATAGGCTTACTAAGGTGCCTAGACAAAGATCAAACCCAAAGATTTATGGATGAAGTCCATGGTGGAGTTTGTGGTGTACATATAAGCGGTCATTTGCTTGCCAAGAAAATATTAAGAACAGGGCATTACTAGATTTCTCTCAAAGCCGACTGTGACGATCACACTAGGAGATGTTATCAATGCCAAGTCTATGGAAATGTCATCCACGTTCCTCCAAATTAACTACACAATATGAGTTCACCATGACCCTTTTCCATGTGGGGGATGGACGTGATCTGGCCAATCGATCCTAGAGCTAGCAATAGTTATCAGTTTATCTTGACCATGATCGACTACTTCACCAATTAGGTTGAATTTACATCTTTTCTCAAAGTCATCAAGGAGGTAATCATTAGTTTTATCAAAAATAATGTATCCTGTCGATATGGACAATCGGAGGTGATCGTATCAGAAAATGCTAAGAATCTGAACAACCAGATGATGAAGGAATTATGTAGCAAGTTCCATATTAAACATCTT
The DNA here is from genome assembly GCA_020205615.1 of Panax quinquefolius. NCBI lineage: Eukaryota > Viridiplantae > Streptophyta > Magnoliopsida > Apiales > Araliaceae > Panax > Panax quinquefolius. The sequence goes on from CM035155.1 coordinate 118,513,768, forward strand.
AATTCAGTTATTTATCATCCCAAGATAAATGGTACTGTTGAATTGGCCAAAAAGAACATTAAGAAGATCATGCAAAAGATGTCAGCCAATAACAAATGGTGACTTAACTTATTACCTCTGACTATGATAGCCTATAGAACGTCAATGCACACTTTTATTGGGAATAACCCCTACTAATTTATATATGGCATGGAAGCAGTGCTCCCCATAGAAGTGGAAATTGAATCATTAAGAGTATTGATAGATGCTCATATGGAAGACGATCAATGGATGCAAGAGAGGTACCACCGGATATCTCTGATAGATGAGAAAGGGGCGTCAACCATCTTCCATGGTCAGCTATATTAACAAAGGAATGCTCGGTCCTACAACAAGAAGGTTCAGTTTAGGCAATTCAAAGAAAATGACTTGGTGCTGAAGAAGATCCTCACCAATCAAGATGAAGCCAGAGGAAAATTCTCCCCAAACTGGGAAGGCCCTTTCATTGTCAAAGAAGTGTTGACAGGAGAAGCCTTCAGATTGTAAAACATAGATGGGGCAGAATTCCCCCAACTCATCAATCCAGACACTGTGAAAAGGTACTGTGTCTGAATTACCTATAAACCAACATCCTGGTTCAGAAGAAAAGCCTGAACTACGAAAGACCTGATCTCCCCCCATTAACGAGAGTACGTATGCAACCAACTATGGTGTGATTAACCCAAACAAAAACCCAAAAATCCCACTCAAACCAAATAAACACTTCTCAAACAGTTCAGGCCAATCCTGAACTACGAAAGACATGATCTCTTCTTTACTAGAGTACATAGGCAACCATATATGGTGCGGTCTAACCTTCAAAAGAAAAAGCTAAATCCTTTACCTTTACTCAAAAACCTAATGAAATACCAATCTCAAGACACCAAACCATAAAGCCTCTATAATCAAAGAGCCATTCTGAAAGACTTTCTGATATCTCAATGTCAGTCCATCAAGAAAGAGTTCATGATACATCAAGACAACCAATTATAAAGAAAATGGCAATCATCAAGCAAAGATCACAACATATACAAAAGGGAAATGAATCAAAATATATTTCCTTGCCATATAATATTGTTTAATATATACAATATATCCTGTACATAATAAAAATGGCTAACCTAGGCTATACAGGAAAATGAAAACTAGTTTATAAACTCGCAGTCAAATGGGACAACAAACCTAACATCGCATCCCTCTCTGAAGATGGAGGTGCATCTCTGAGCTCCTGGCCTATAATCTTAATACGAGCTAAAAGATATGCGGCATCCTATAAAGTATGGCTATGATCATCCATAAATGCATTCATATTTATAACAATGTCCTCTATATAGGATCTGAGAGCAGTACTATCAGCTACAACAGCATCCCTGGTAGCTCGGGCCTCATCTCTTTCAATAAAAGCAGCATCCTGGCCGAATAGGGTCATCAACATCAGTGCCCTCGCCTGATTCCTCTAAAGGACAGAAGCCATATCATCTGTTCTAAAGACTCTATAGAATGTGGGGCAACCAACATCAGCTGAAGAGCTAGGAATGTCACTAACCAAAGCTGCTATCAAACCACCAAATAGCTCATCCTTTGTGGGAGAAACAGGATCCTTTATAGGCTCCTCCTCATCTGAATCAGTGCCAGGCTCTGAATAAACAACCATAGATGACACAATGTCTGCCTCTAGCCAGGTAGAATACTCTGAGGAACGATCGAGATGACTCAAATCAGCCCTCTCCCGATGGGTCCAATTATCATAAACTCTGGCTAGGTAATCCTCTGACAAAGATGAGGCTGATGTCCGCTGACCTGAAGCTCCATCAAAAGCATGGACATCCTGATACTAGTCAAACTATCCTATGACAGCCAAAAGGATGATGTTGGAAGAATGCATATCTTGATTTGATGTTTAAAGTAAACGTCCATGATTATATGTGAAGTCCTTCAAGGAATATATGTACAAAGAATTAGGGATAGATCAAAATTGTTAGGTTAATCTAAGCTTTCAATGTTCATCATTCTGTAAATGAATGTATAGATAAAGTGATCAAAGATGTTAGGTTGATCTAGATCTTGAAATGTAATAGATAGGCTTCAAACATATTTGTTATCCAATGAGCTGAGCAAGAGTCTACAGAAGCCAAGGCAAAATCGTAGAGAATCAGAGATCGTAGTGTGGTCTAGACGTTTGCCGAAGCTAACTGAGATATTGTAGTGTGGTCCAGACATTTGCCAAATCCAACTCAGAGATCGCAGTGTGCTCTCGGAAATGTAGAGTCTGCAAGACAAGTAAGTGAAGATCGTAGTGTGCCCGTCCTTAAGAGAAATTATAGTGTTCTCATTTTGTTGCATTAAGCACCAAGGTGGCAAGACACCACGATAAGAATCGTAGGGTATCATCTGGCTATGTCAGAAGTTGTGGGCCTTGATCATTTGTTCAAAGATAAAATCTTAACAAATGTGGAATGGGGTACAAACGTTGAAGTAATCACTAGTCCCAATGGCATGAAAATATCCTTAGTATGCAACAAAAAGACGTATTGAAGAAGCTAAGGAAAGGACCATGGGACAGAGGAAAACACCTTTTCAAGTGTTAGGTGAGAAAGCAATCTGCTATGTCAGTGGGCCAGGATGCAATTCAGAAGATATACAGAAAAGTTTCCATCAAAGATCAGAAACATCAAACACATTAAATACTTCAACGGATGGATTCAACGGGCAGATTTCAAATATCACATATATCCAAGACATCTGCAGATGATCAAAGTAAGCAAGAAATTGAACAAAAAGGAAGAATACTCAACGCTCAATTCTACGATCTAAGAAGAAGAGAAAGCTTGCACAGCTACTCAGTTCTTTCAAACAAGAGCTTAACGGCAACTAAGTAGCACCAACCAAGAACTCAACAACTACCAATAAACTGAAGTAAGAGTTCCAAGTCAGAAGGACTTGAAGAGTTCTAAATGAACTGTGAAGAACCAAGTCTGCTGGACTTAAAGCGTTTAAGACTGAATTAAGAAGTTCCTAGACTGCTGGTCTAGAGGGAATCTGTGAGATTCAGAAAGTGTAAAGGACATCCTTAGTGGATTTCCTACTCGAGGAGTAGAAAAGTGGACTAGGAGCTTTAAGTGCTCTAAACCACTTAAAACTGCTGTGTCTATTGCATTCTTGTTATAACTGTTATAACTGTCTCACACTCATTAACTCACTATATCTAAAAGGGAGATCAAACAAACCTTAATTCCACTGTGTTTAAATCATTATCAAAACTGACAAAGTAAAACGAAAAGATTTTTAAATATCTATTCAACCCCCCCTTCTAAATAACTATTATGCCTCCGGGAACTAACAATTGGTATCGGAGCAGGTTCTATTATATAGCCTACAAAGCTTGAGTAGATCCAATGGCACACTTACCATGTGAATCAAAGTCCAAAGGAGGCAACAAGCCACCTATGTGCAAAAAAGATAAATTCACCAACTGGAAAGTTCGGATGCAAGCATACATGGATTCAATAGATGAAGATCTATTTGAAACTGTTCAGAATGGGCCTTACGTTCCTACAAAGCTTGCACCAACTACAGACGATCCAAACAGAATACAGATCAAGGTCAAAGGAGAATGGACAGACAACGAGAATAGAGTTGTTCAACTCGACTAGAAGACCAAGAATATTTTGTTTCAATCCTTAGAAGATGATTTGTTCGAAAATGTGGTCAATAGCAAAACAACAAAGGAGGTTTGGGAAGCACTGCTCATCATGCATGAAGGAACGGAAGAAGTCAGAGAAAATAAACAATCTCTTCTGACACAACAATATGAACTGTTTGCACACATTCAAGGAGAAAATGTCACTGCTACCTATGAGAGATTCAACTTTCTGCTCAACTCTCTACGAGCCTATGGAAAGATCTATCCAAATAAAGATCTAATCATAAAATTCATGAGAGCCTTACCAAGCAAGTGGGATGCCAAAACCACTGCTATTAGAGAGTCAAAGAATCTCCATGAGATGACTGTTTAACAGTTATATGGTAACCTTCTTACATACGAACTGGAGCTGACTCAATGAGCAGAAACTCTATCTGAAGGAAGAAAGAAGGATAAGGGTGTTGCTCTCAAAGCAATCTCTACATGGAATAAATCCTCTTCATCCATGGACTCCCTAATCTCTAGCCAGAAAAGTGTCTCTGACAGAACAAGTTTAGGCTTTGGGGAATCTGCCTCAGAGCCATGTGTGGAAAAGGTAAAGGAAACTAGCACTAGTAATGCCTCAAGTTTTAGTAGAGGCATTATATCTGTGAAATCCTCACAAAAGGATGAGCCAGTCAAACCCTGCTCTACTGATTCAATCCATATTCCAAGGAGTAAGGGATCTCATGTCGGCCTGGGTTTCAGAAAAGAGAAGAGTAACCCAGCCACTACTATAAGACCCCAACTTTTATGAATAAAGAATAATTTTCTCGAAATATATTTTTGAATATTATGGTGTGGATTTTATATAATGTTATAGTTGTGGCTAATATTTACAAATTTTACAAAGTAAGCAAGTGGTTATATAATATTCGATTGGTCGAGGAATATTCGTTTTAACAGGGAATATTCATACGACGACAAAATCATTGGTGGACCCCACAACGGAAGTATTGTCGTAGTAAGAAAATGACAGAATTATCTTTTTATAAAAATAACGGCGGAAGTGTTACCGTTAAAACTGTTGAACTACTCGGTAGTAAAAGTACAGTAATACGCGTGGTTGCATAGTAGCACACAGTATTGATTATTAATGCTTACATAAGAAGTCACTCAGTTATACTCAATTATTGCTAAGAACGATAATTGCATCATATCTCTCATATTATTGATTCAATTATTGTCACAGTATCATCTGCATAATATGATATATTATTAAATCAATAATTGAGACGACAAAGTTATTCATATTATTAAATTGTAATATTTAAAATGTCTAGAAGTCCTGTCAAGGAGAGGTTTGGTCATCTAATCAATGCTACCAATAAGGAAAAATCCTTATCGAAAGCCCCTCTTTCCAGGAACGACACAGTTGTTAAATATTGTGAGTTATAATATTAATTATGAATAAGTTCGTGTTGATTAAAGATGAAATTGATAGTTCCATTATGTTGGAATTATTAGTGTTAGTGGAAATCGATATTTATTTCGATATTAATTGATGTCTAGAAGTTATACTGACCAGTCGGGTAATTAATCGGATAAATGAGAAATTAATTGCTATTACTTTATATGATTATAACTATTTGTTCACATGTGTGTACTATTGATTCACATTCTTGTACTATTAGGGGAGTTGGTGCAAGATTAATAATACTTGCATGAATAAGTTAAAAATGGAGGTATAGATGGAGGTACTATACTGTAATTCGTATTTTCACATGATTATAACTATTGATTCACATGATTGAACTATTGATTCACATTATTTACTATTAGGGGAGGTGGTGCAAGTTTGATAATACTTGCAGGACTAAATTAAAAATGAAAGAAAAGTTGGAGGTATTGTACTGTAATATTTTGAGCCCCAAAACATGCAATTATCGAAACTATATTTTTCTATAAATAGAAGCTCATTCTTCCTTCATTTCTCACCAATTCACTAAAGTTATAAAGCAATTATTATAGAGAGAAATTATAGAGAGAAAGAAGAAGAGAAGTCTGCTACCTCACTATTCCAGTATGCAGTTTTTTCTAAGGTAAGGGGTACTATTTCTTTCGTATTCATGAAGTGAACTTCTTTTATTCCATTCTTTATTATCTTGTTGGAATATCCTGTCTGTACGGATTATGCATGACCTGGTTCCATTCTTTATTATTCTGTTAGAATATCCTGTTTGTGCGTATTATGTATGACCTGGTTCCATTATTTATTATTCTGTTGGAATAACTTTATGCATGCATGGTCTATCGCATGCACAGTGAATTCTCGTTGTTATTCCATTCTTTATTATTCTCGCTTGGAATATCATATGCATTCAGTATTACGCATGACACGTGATTCGGTTCTATTCTTTATTATTCAAATAAATAACTCATCTGCATGCTGGCCTATCGTAGGCACAGTGAATTCTTCTGTTATTCCATACATTATTATTCTGTTGGAATAACCTGTCTATGTGGATTACCACATGCATGGTGAATGATCCTTCATATTCATTCCTTATGAAATTGTGGAAATGATCTGTCTACGTGGATTACCGCAAGGCGGGCGAAAATCCATTTGCAGTTTCATATATTTTATTATACTCAGTTGGTTAAAGTTTTGACTTCTATACTCCATGAAATTAGTAGAATATCTTGGATAATTGCGCTTCATCTAGTATCTTTTCATGGAAATATTCTTCTGAGCATTCTTGAATTTTACTCCATAAAGAAGTATCATGTTGACAATTTAGACGTTATTGATTTCAGGATAAATTAACTTATAAATCTTTAAAATTTATTCTTGAACTTGTTTTATTGAATTATTATGTCATTGTCATCATCCTCATGCTTATATTATGATGAAAGTTATCTTTAGCTTACGTCCATAGATGGACTCGATATGATTATGACCAAGGATCATTCGGTATAATCATGACCTGTGATGTTATAAATGACGTGGTAAAAGTCCTCAGTGGCATGTAGTGTAGTAATGGATAGTTTTTGGTATGATTATGACCAGGGATTATTCGGTATAGTCATGACCATTGATGATTTAATGAATATCCTTGGCCCATAGTGCAGGGATAATTCGATGATGTGGTTTATTTATTAAGCTAAGTTTTAGTGATAAAAATTGATGAAAACATTTTAAATCATAGAAGATAGTAGGTATCATGCTCTACTTGACTCTTATAATGGATTGTTTATTCCGCTGCAGTTAAACTTGATGTCTATTGTATTTTATCAGTTTAACATTATTGAAGACTAATGATAATTTATTCTGCATTATCTTAGTCATAATATTTCTTACTGAGCTAGTTGAGCTCACCCTTTTGCTTTCATTGTTCTCTTCAGGAAATGAGAACGTAGCTGGGACTAGTCGGGGAATGGAGTGATGGTCCGAGATGATGCATTAGTAGTCCTCACTATTCTATAAAATAGTGTGACAATAAATGTAATGAAGACTCTATTTGAGAGTGGATATTATCTAGAAGGCAATATTCTGCTTTAAACTTTCATTTATATGTCTTGTCGAGATATATTACTTACGGTTTGTATAATTAAGTTTGTATTTGTATTCGTTACCATGTATTTGGCGACTCAAGATGGGTGATGTATACCTATTTTGGGGGAGTCACAACAACTCACCAACCTTGAAGGATTGTAGAGTCAAGTAAGACCAACTCTACGAACCAACTGGGAAGGTACAGTAGAGGTAAGGTACACTCCTCACAAATCATGAAACACAAGGACACATGGAAGAAGGAAAATCAGCTTAATAGAAGAATGACTAAAGATCCATAAAAGTCCAAATGGAAGAAGAATTCTCACACACACACAAATAAGCATCATATTAGATGTTTTGTGTGCTATAAAGTTGGCCACAGGGTGATAAGTGGGTTTTATACCTACTTATTGGATATCAATTTATGCGAATTATGCCCATCTCAAGTACATTTTAGTCTGTTTTAGTTGCATTTCATGTTATTTTGCATTGCATGTACTGAGAACTCCTTTTTGGCATAAAAGTGCAGGAAATGGCTACTTTGGTGGTGTTGGATGGCAAAAGGCTATTGGATGCATGGCTCAAGGCTGAAGGATGCACGGCATGAGAATGTAGTGAAGCTAAGGGACTGGTAATGAAGGAAGGAAGCAAAAGAATGAACAAGTAGCGATGGCGATGACGTGTAAACGTAATACATATATCAAGAAGTCGCGCGGCCATGCGGCGGCGAATAAACTTGAGGATCGCCATACCGCACGAGTAAGTAATTTCGGCAGACAAAACAAGACACTGCAAGTCTCGCGCCCACGCTAGAATTATACTGGGGGAGCGCGCGGTGGCTTGCGATGGTCGCTGATGCTGAGCTGTTTATTTTAATTTCCAATTTTAAAGGGTTGTAATTAATAAAAAAAACTATTCTAACTAGTGTCAGACGTATCATTCAGTACTTTTACGTATTTTTCACAGTAGTAACTAGGGTTTACACATTTGGGAGAGATTCCAACGAAGAACAAAGCCTACACACCATCTTTTCTAATTCTTCCTGGGATTTTCTGTCCTTGTGGATTATTATTATGGTTTTGCTGGTTTTTTTATGAGGAGTTAAACATTAACTTTGGTTTACAATCTGCAATTGGGTTTGATCGTTTCTATCCTTCATCTTTCAATTGTTTACTTGTGAATCATGTTTAGCTTTGATCCCATAATGGCTTTTGGTTCAGTCATGAACTAAACTCCATTATGGGATTCTAACGGATTTTAATATGTAGTTTAGTTACATGCTTGATTGCTTGGGCTATTTTACATATCATATGGAATTTCTATCATGATTGTTTTGCATGTATGAATGCTTGATCACCATTCGTTTCAGTACTTGTATGGAATTGACAAAGAACATGCAAGTATGGATTGTAATCATAATAGCATACGTATATGGGGCTGTTTTATTTGGCTTGTGTTTTTCGTGAACCAGATAGACATATATTGTTTCACCGTATGAGTTAAAATAAGGGCTTGTGCTTAAATTCAATATGATTGTAATTTCATATAGACATATAGTGATTTTGGTTATATTGATGATTACATGGAGTCTATCATTTGTGGATGTTGTATAAGCAGGTCTTAGTACATTAAAAAATGGCTATGACTCTACTAGTGCTCTTGGCTACTTTCATGTGATATGTGAGCAATTCTTGCATGATAGTGGTAATTAGACGAAGTGTTAAATGAAGTTAGGATCCCATTATTTTCAGACTTGGTTTACTTCGTTATTATTCTTGTTTTAGTTGTTATTTGCAATTAGATTAATTCACTAATTATAGTCATTAGTTTAAGCATATAAGTATAGTGATTTAATTGATGCGTAGTAGTTTAAATTTGACAACTTTCTCTGTGGGATTGATACTCTACTTACTCTGTATTACTTGTTGACACATGTATGCTTGCATGAGTTAGAGCTCTTTTATCAGAACTGAAAAAGATGCAACAAGTTTTTGGCGTCGTTGCTGGAGAAAGGCGTTTTAATTTAAATAATTATCATCAATTTCAAGCTATATTGTATGACTTAGACATATATATTATTATCTCATTTTTGTTTTTATTTTGTTTGTGATTTCAGGTACTTGTAGATTTTTATGCACACAAGATCTTCTAATTCCCAATTAACACCAGCACAGGATAACATTAACGGAAGAGGTTGGAAAGCAAGTGTGCGGAGAAATTTACAAGCTCAACTAGAGAGTACCACAGTTAATATGGCAGAAGAACAGAGAATTGAGCAAAGAGAAGAGCATCGGGCTCTAAGAGATTATTCCATACCGAATATTAATGGACTACAGTCGAGCATAGTCAGACCAGCGATAGCAGCCAACACTTTTGAGATTAAATCGGACACTATTCAGATGGTGCAGAAATCGGTTCAGTTTGGGGGTGCTGTTACAGATGATCCAAACGAACACTTATTGAGCTTTATTGAGATTTGCGATACATTCAGATACAACGGTGTGACGGAGGATGCTATTAGACTGAGGTTGTTCCCATTCTCAATGAGGGATAAGGTGAGGAGTTGTATTCATTCCTTGCTGTCAGGGTCAATCACTACATGGGAGGACTTAGCACAGAAATTCTTAGCCAAATTCTTCCGAATGGCTAAGACTGCAAAGATGAGGATGGCTATCTCTCAGTTTGAGCAACAACAGGGTGAGTCCTTATATGAAGCATGGGAGAGATATAAAGAGATATTGAGGAAGTGTCTGCATCACGGCATGCCAGATTGGATGGTGATCAACTCATTTTATAATGGATTGGGATGGCAGTCGAGACCGATTGTAGATGCAATCGCAAGAGGGGCATTATGGGCAAAGAGCTATGACAAGGCCTATACACTTATCGAGACTTATAGCTTCAAATGACTACCAGAACCCTACAGCTCGGATGCCACAGCCCAAGGTTGTAGGTGTGTTGGAGGTTGATGCTATTACCCGGTTTTTGGCACAGATGGCAGTGATGGAAAAGAAAATGGATACACTGGCAGAAAGCAAAGTAAAAACAGTTGCCTTCGTATGTGAGATTTGTGCAGGGTCACACTCCACGAATCAATGTGCTATCAACTCAGAGTCGGTACAGTATGTGAACAACTACAGGAAAGACCAAGGTCAATTTCAAAACATATACCACCCCAACAACCAAAATCATCCAAACTTTAGTTGGTCAAATAACCAAGGACATCAGCAGAATCAGTTTCAGCCGAACCAACAGTTTCAGTCACAGTTTTCATCGAAACCACCGTTTTCACCGGGATTTTCTCAACAACAACAACATCACACTCCAGCTGCACCACAGCCAGAAAAGCAATCAGAAATGGAGGAGATGATGTTGAAATACATGGAAAACACTGAAGTTATGATTAAAAGCCAAGAAGTGGCTATTAAGAATTTGGAGACTCAGATGGAGCAGATAGCGAGCATGCTTAACAACAGGCCCCAAGGTTCATTGCCAAGTAACACAGAGACAAATCCTAGAAGAGACGGGAAGGAACAGTGCCAAGCGATCACATTGAGATCGTGAAAAGATCCGGCAGTCTTTCGCAAGTTCAGGCGCCCACAAGAATAAATCAAGAAGTCACGCGATCATCGTAAGATGCAGAAAGGTGTCACTGACGAGAAAGAAAATATAGAAAAATCTGAGTCGCAGTAGGAAGAGAAAGATAAAGCAGGTTTAGAGGAAAATATTAAGAGTTCAGTACCACCAATTTAACCTCAAGTACCGTATCCGCAGAGATTAAATAAGCAGAGGGAAGATAAACAATTCAGTAAGTTCTTGGAGGTATTCAAAAGGCTATAGATCAACATACCGTTCGCCGAGGCATTGGAACAAATGCCAAGCTATGCAAAGTTTATGAAGGGTATATTGTCAAGGTAGAGAAGACTAGATGAGTTTGAGACAGTTGCCTTGACAGAGGAATGCAGTGTAGTGCTTCAGTAGAAATTAACTCCAAAGCTGAAGGATCCGGGAAGCTTTACAATTCTGTGCACAATTGGGAAGATGAACTTTAGTAAGTGTTTATGTGATCTGGGGGCAAGTATAAATTTGATGCCTTTGTCAGTGTTCAATCAGTTGGGACTGCCGGCTCCAAGGCCGACAAACATATCATTACAGCTAGCTAACAGATCCATCACGTATCCACGGGGAATTGTTGAAGATGTATTAGTAAAGGTGGACAAGTTTATCTTTCCGGCTGACTTCATCATCTTAGATTATGAAGAGGACAAAAGCATACCAATAATACTGGGGAGACCATTCTTAGCCACATGCAGAACTTCGATAGATGTGCAAAAAGGGGAACTCACTATGCGTGTACACGATCAGAAGGTCACATTCAATGTCTTTAAAGCAATAAAGTTCCCAACGGATGAAGAAGAATGCTTCCTGGTTGACTTGGTGGATCGGGGCCTAAATGATGAGGTACATAAACTGGGGAATTATGGACCTTTGAGGTGTGTAACGGGCGAAAATTCAAAGTTGAAGGTAGAGCCATTGACGAAAACTGAAGTTATTAAATTTAGGGGTGAGGTGGACAAGCAGAAAGTCACCTCCACTCTTCCTTCAACATGATATTCAGAGACAGTCAAGCTAATTGACTATAACTTAGCGCTTGATGGGAGGCAACCCATTATTTCTATCTCTATTTTTCTTTCTTTTTATTTATTCAGTAGGGTATTTAATTAGTTCATCTCTATTTCGTTGTTGATAACTTATATGTCGAAATTGCATGATTGAGTGTGTAGCAGGAAATACAGTGAGAATGTTTGAAAGAGGTTAGACTTTATTTGATTATTAATTCATATCTTAATAGTGTGCATTAATGTCTATGTAGGTCCCTACAACTTCATTGATATGCAGATTGGAGTATAACATCAACAGTGTAACAAACAACACTCGCGCGGCCGCTCCATGTTATCGCGCGCCCACGTCGCATGCGTATTAGACAATAATCAGCATTTGCACGTCCATGCCCAAAACACAATGACAGGTCGCGTGGACACGCGAGACAACGGAATGAAGCAGTTTTAAATATTTTTAAAACGTATTGGGGACCATTTGGACTCTTATTTGATATCATAACAGAAGCAAAATCCTCTCAGTTTCCATAACGCACGTCTCCTTCTCTCTATCAGTTACAAATTGAAGCCGTACATCTCTCAATCACATTCCCCCGATCATTTCCACGTTCAAGGCCCATACCCACGCTCTCATCCACTACTATAAAGCTAGGGTTTCTGATTGGGTTGGCAGAAACAAGTTGAAGGTTATCACATCACAAGTTGTCATTCACTCTCAGTAATTTCATCTTTAATCTCGATCAACTATCTGTAAATGGGTCCAAAGAGAGCACGATCATCGTCTTCTTCATCATCCTCCTCCGGCAGTCACGGGGAGGACATTGTCGACCACACCAAGTTCTTGTGTTTGGAAGCCCAGCAGGAGTACTACCGAATCGTAGCAAAAATATTTGTCAAGGAAAGAGGATTCAAACCAGAAGGACAGGATGGACAGCTATGTGCCATGATCCAATAACGAGGCTGGGGTGGACTGACTACCTCTCCCACGCCCATTCTGATGAGCGTAGTCTGCGAGTTTTATGCCAATGCCAAGATCACCATGAGCGGTATCTCTATGGTTTGTGGGATTGAGATAGACTACAGACCTCCTGCCATCAGAACCATTTTCAGACTCACCGAGACACCACCAAGAGGGGGTGCTAATTGGATCACAGGGGCACATATGGAAACAGACTTGGAGCTTGTTATTGCTATATTGTACTTGCCAGGCACGAAGTGGACTTACAAAGTCGGCACGACCCAGCCTCGCATATTCCCAGCAGCTGCACTAAATTGATATGCTAAGGCGTGGAATTTGTTCATTTGTGCCAAGTTATTGCCTTCGTCGCATCAGCATAAAATCACGACGGAAAGGGCCATAATTCTGTGGGGTATAATTTCTGGCAAGTATATTGACGTGGGTCATTTGATTTATCAAAAAAATTTGAAGTATCTGAGGGGAAGTACCACTGGGAGCATTCCACACGCATCAGTGGTAGCATGCTATGTGCTCATCAGGGATACAACTGGGGTAATGAACAAATGCAATATCCAAGTCAAGACATCACTCATGCCACCATTGCAAAATTTGAGGATTAGGCGAGGCGGCGAACACACCGCAGCGGACAAGGATTTATTCTCCTACCTACATTCCAAATGCATCACAAAGAAATTCGGACCGATGAGGCAGGCCCCTCGACACGACCACAAGATCCTCATGGTGATCGCCAGCTCCGAAGGTTGGAGCAACGGGTTGATGCCATCTATGACAATTTTGGAGCGTTTGCTACGAGTCTCACGAGGGCCTTGGTCGAGGCCTTTGCGCAGCAAGGAACAATGGTAGAATGGCCTCAGTTTGGGACAGCAGTGCCATATCCACCACCAGATTCACTACCCGAGGAGGGTGGTGCAGCCGATCATTAGGGGAGTTCTCTTGTACCCCTTACTTTCATTCAATAGGGCATTGAATACTTTAAGTTTGGGGGTATTGGGGTAGTAGTATAGTAGCATGTAATTTAGTTTTTGCATGATTAGTTTAAAATTTTAAAATTTTGCATAATTAGTTTACTAGTTTAGTTGTTTGTGTGTTATTGTTTTATGTGATAGAAATTTTTTGTTTTAGTTAGTTTGCATGTCTCACAAAATTCTTGCTTTTTGGAATTTCTTACCTAGCCAATGATGTTAGTGAATTGTGAAGGATTTTTGAGTATATGGAATAACATGAACGTAGTTATAATGTTTTACACGATGAAATTCATGTCGCTGTTTAAATGCTTTTGGTTTGCACGGATGTGTTCACAATCACTTGTAGGTATAAGAATTATGTGTTGCATTGCTTGTTAAAAAATGTAGTTTAAAAAAGAGAAATATGTGGAACATGCATGTAGACTTGACAAACGTTAACATTCAAACTTTAGGAAAACATGGGTATGCTATGTATAAAAAAAATAAATAATGAATAGCAATAACATGGCTAGTCTTATTTCGGGGCCCTGGCTACTTGAGTAAGTACGCCCGAGGGGATTGTCTCTACACCTAGCGCTCTAAGGTCTTTCATGGTCTTTGAGTCGTTGGTTGAAAGCTCGCTAAGGGGTAGCAGTGTTGCCTAAGGGAATAAGACATTGCACAGTCATGTGTCAAAAAAAAAAGAAAAATAGCAATAAACACCGCGGGAAAGAGCGAAAATCACCCTCGTGAGTAGCAATAAAGCAGGTAAGCCCATTGTTGAACTTTAGTTTGTTTGGATATGTTGGAACAGTCTTCGTTGCATAAGTATACATGATTCTTAATTTAGACTATAATTTTCTATTTTGAGCAGTTTAGCATGTGTATTCTTTGTTTGAATCAAGTTTTGGTGAACACAATACACACACACAGAGCATCTCTATAGCATATATGAATTATCTAAGTGTATGATGTTATGACCATTGTTTAGTTTGAACTTGTATTCTTGAATCTGGATAAGTCGCTGAGGCATTTTGGGCTGAAATTTTGTTTAAGTGGGAATGATGTGAGACTAGTCTGCATAGTAATTTAGCTTCATAGTAGTGCTTTTGCATTTTAATTGTTAGTTAGCATGCATTGCTTAAGGGCAAGCAATAGTTCAAGTTTGGGGGTATTTGATAAGTGGGTTTTATACCTACTTATTGGATATCAATTTACGGGAATTATGCCCATCTCAAGTACATTCTAGTCTGTTTTAGTTGCATGTCATGTTATTTTGCATTGCATGTACTGAGAACTCCTTTTTTGGCATAAAAGTGCAGGAAATGGCTACTTTGGTGGTGTTGGATGGCAAAAGGCTATTAGATGCATGGCTCAAGGCTAAAGGATGCACATCATGAGAATGTAGTGAAGCAAAGGGACTGGTAATGAAGGAAGGAAGAAAAAGAATGAACAAGTAGCGATGGCAGTGGCGACGTGAAACCGAATACATACGATCGCAAGCCGCACAATGTATTAGGCTTGAGAGGGCCTACCGCACGAGTACTCTACCGACGTAATAAGACACTGCAAGTCTTGCGCCCACGCGAGAATTATCTTTTGGGGAGCGCAGCGCGATAGCGTCACGATGGTCACCGATGATCTTTGAAATGTTTATTTTAATTTCCAATTTTAAAGGGTAGTAATTAATAAAAAACTATTCTGACTGGTGTCAGACGTATCATTCAGTACTTTTATGTATTTTTCACAGTAGTAACTAGGGTTTACACATTTGGGAGAGATTTCAACGAAGAACAAAGCCTACACTCCATCTTTTCTAATTCTTCTTAGGATTTTCTGTCATTGAGGATTATTATTATTGTTTTGCTAGATTTTTATGAGGAGTTGAACGTTAACTTTGGTTTACAATCTGCAATTGGGTTTGATCGTTTCTATCCTTCATCTTTCAATTGTTTGCTTGTGAATCATGTTTAGCTTTGATCCCATAATGGCTTTTGGTTTAGTCATGAACTAAACTCCATTATAGGATTCTAACGGATTTTAATATGTAGTTTAGTTGCATGCTTGATTGCTAGGGCTGTTTTATATATCATATGGAATTTCTATCATGATTGTTTTGCATGTAAGAATGCTTGATCACCATTTGTTTCAGTACTTGTATGGAATTGACAATGAACATGCAAGTATGGATTGTAATCATGATATTATACGTATATGGGGCTGTTTTATATGGCTTGGGTATTTCGTGAACCAGATAGACATATACTATTTCACCGTATGAGTTAAAATAAGGGCTTGTGCTTAAATTCAATATAATTGCAATTTCACATAGACATATAGTGATTTTGGTTATATTGATGATTACATGGAGTCTATCATTTGTGGATGCTGTGTAAGTAGGTCTTAATACATTGAAAAATAGTTATGACTCTATTAGTGCTCTTGTCTACTTTCCTGTGATATGTGAGCAATTCTTGCATGATAGTGGTAATTAGACGAAGTGTTAAATGAAGTTAGGATCCCATTATTTTCAGACTTGGTTTACTTCGTTATTATTCTTGTTTTAGTTGTTATTTGCAATTAGATTAATTCACCAATTATAGTCTTTAGTTTAAGCATATAAGTATAGTGATTTAATTGATGCGTAGTAGTTTAAATTTGACAACTGTCTCTGTGGGATCGATACTCTACTTACTCTGTATTACTTGTTGACACATGTATGCTTGCATGAGTTAGAGCTCTTTTATCAGAACTGAAAAAGAGGCAATTTTTTGGCGCCGTTGTCGGGGAAAGGCGTTTTAATTTAAATAATTATCATCAATTTCAAGCTATATTGTATGACTTAGATATATCTATTCTTATCTCATTTCTGTTTTTGTTTTATTTGTGATTTTAGGTACTTGTAGATTTTTATGCACACAAGATCTTCTAATTCTGAATTAACACCAGCACAAGATAACATTAACGGAAGAGGTTGGAAAGCAAGTGTGCGGAGAAATTTACAAGCTCAACTAGAGAGTACCACAGTTAATATGGCAGAAGAACAGAGAATTGAGCAAAGAGAAGAGCATCGGGCTCTATGAGATTATTCCATTCCGAATATTAACGGACTACAGTCGAGCGTAGTCAGACCGGGGATAGCATCCAATACTTTTGAGATTAAACTGGCACTATTCAGATGGTGCAGAACTCGGTACAGTTTGGGGGTGCTGTTACAAATGATCCGAACAAACACTTATTGAGCTTTATTGAGATTTGCGATACATTCAGATACAACGATGTGACGGAGGATGCTATTAGACTGAGGTTGTTCCCATTCTCATTGAGGGATAAGGCAAGGAATTGGCTTCATTCTTTGCCATCAGGGTCAATCACTACATGGGAGGACTTAGCACAGAAATTCTTAGCCAAGTTCTTCCCAATGGCTAAGACTACAAAGATGAGGACGGCTATCTCTTAGTTTGAGCAATAACAGGGCGAGTCCTTATATGAAGCATGGGAGAGATATAAAGAGATGCTGAGGAAGTGCCCGCATCACGGCATGCCAGATTAGATGGTGATCAACTCATTTTATAATGGATTGGTATGGCAGTCGAGACCGATTGTAGATGCAGCCGCAAGAGGGGCATTATAGGCAAAGAGCTATGACGAGGCCTATACACTTATCGGGACTATGGCTGCAAATGACTACCAGAACTCTACAGCTCGGATGCCATAGCCCAAGGTTGCAGGTGTGTTGGAGGTTGATGTTATTACCCAGTTGTCGGCACAGATGGCAGCGATGGCAAAGAAAATAGATACACTGGCAAAAAGCAAAGTAAAAATAGTTGCCTTCGTATGTGAGATTTGTGCGGGGTCACACTCCACGGATCAATGTGCTATCAGGTCATAGTCGGTATAGTATGTGAACAACTACAGGAAAGGCCAAGGTTAATTTCAAAACACATACCAGCCCAACAACTGAAATTATCTAAACTATAATTGGTCAAATAACCAAGGACATCAGAAGAATCGCCAAATTAAACCAGCAGTTTTGATACGCTTTTCATCGAAACCACCGCTTTTTCAGGATTTTCTCAACAACAACGACATCACACTCCAAATTTACTACGACGGAAAAGAAATCGAAATGGAGGAGATGATGTTGAAATACATGGCAAACACTGAAGTTATGATCAAAAGCCAAGCAGTGGCTATTAAGAATTTGGAGACTCAGATGGGGCAGATGGTGAGCATGCTTAACAACAGGCCCCAAGGTTCATTGCCAAGTAAATCTTGGACAACTAAGCTCAGACGAGACAATTTTCTTTTTGGCTAAAGCATCTGAAGAAATGAGCTGGTTATGACATCGAAGACTGTCTCATCTCAACTTCAAGAGCATGTCCAAACTAGTTTTAAAAGATCTAGTTGCAGGCTTACCCAAGTTCAACTTCGTAAAAGTAAGGCCGTGCAATGCCTGTTAACTTGGAAAGTAGACCAGAAGCTCATTCAAGAGCAAAATCGCCAACTCAATTGACAAGCCCCTGCAGCTGCTTCACATGGATCTATTTGGACCAATTCCAACGACGAGTCTTCGAGGAAAGAGATACTCACTAGTCGTAGTGGACGATTACACTAGATTCACATGGGTATTCTTTCTGACCTCGAAAGATGAAACAAGCTCTCAACTGATCAAGATGTTCAGAACTAGTAATGAACGAGAAAGAGGAGAGAATTAAGGCTATAAGAAGTGATCATGGCATAGAATTTGACTTCTTTGAAATGGACCAATTCTACACAGACAATGGCATTAGCCACAACTTCTCAGCTCCACGAACTCCTCAACTAAATGGAGTAGCTAAAAGAAAGAACAAGACACTAATAGAGGCTGGAAGAACTTTACTAGCAGCAGCCCATCTGCCTGAGTACTTCTGGCCAGAAGCTATCAACACTGCATGCTAGACTCAGAACAGATCACTGATACACTCTACAAATTAAGAAGACTCCCTACGAACTGTGGAAAAGAAGAAAGCCAAGTGTCAACTACTTTCATGTATTTGGTTGTGCATCCTACATTCTCAACATTGGAAAGCAGTATTTGACAAAGTTTCAACCCAAGTCAGACGAAGGAATCTTTCTTGGATATGCCACAGAAAGTACGACCTACAGAGTGTTCAACAAGAAGACACTAAGTGTTGAAGTCTCGATTCACATCATCTTTGATGAGACAGACTTAGACAAAACAATGCTACAAGATACTACGACCGACAGTTCAGACACTACAAACGAGGTTGTCGAGCTCAACACTACAGTCGTAGTTCCAGATGGTGAAGTCGTTGAGCACGGAAATGAGATCGTAGAGAGGCCTATGCAAGACAACGAACCTCCACACCAAGAAGCAGATATAGATCTTGAAGACCTCAGACAAGAAGGCATCAGGATAAATATCCCAATAGGAAGTAGATGGGCAAGAGATCACACTCAAGACTTAATCATTGGAGATATAAGTGCAAGAGTCAAAACAAGAGCTGCCACCCAAAATGAATGTTTCTATCTAAGCTTCCTGTCACAAATAGAACCTAAGAAGATAGAGGATGCTTTGGAAGACTCCAGTTGGATAGAAGCTATGCAGGAAGAACTTAATCAGTTTGAAAGAAGCAAAGTATGGAGATTAGTACAAAGACCAAAAAGTCATCCTGTCATTGGAACCAAGCCAAGTAAAGATTATGCAGAGCAAGTTTGAAATGAGCATGATGGGTGAGCTAAATTTCATCCTTGGACTGCAAGTAAAGAAAACTGATGAAGGAATCTTCATAAACTAAGCCAAGTACATTACAGATTTATTTAAGAAGTATGGCATGGAATCAACCTCTCCCATGAAAACCCCAATTGCTTCTGCAACCAAGCTTGACAAAGATGAAAAAGGTAAAAGTATTGACATAACTCAATCTGAGGGTATGATAGGCTCTCGTTATATCTAACGCCAATAGACCAGACATAATGTTTGCAACATGCATATGTGCTAGATTTTAGGCTAATCCTAAAGAATCACATTTAACTGCTGTAAAGAGGATTTTCAGGTATCTCAAAGGTACACCTCACTTGGGGCTTTGGTATCCCAAGGAGTCCTCATTTGAACTAACAGGCTACACAGATGCTAATTTTATAGGCTGCAAAATAGATAAAAAAGAGTACCAGTGGCACCTGCCAGTTACTAGGAAACAGACTTGTGTCCTGGTTCAACAAGAAACAAAACTCAATATCTACTTCAACTACAAAAGTTGAATACATTACTGCTGGCAGCTGCTGTGCTTAGATCCTATGGATGAAAAATTAGCTAGCAGACTATGGGTTTGAATTCAAATCCATTCCTATTCACTATGATAACACAGGTGCCATAGCAATAACTCATAATCCTGTCATGCATTCTAGGACTAAGCATACAGAAATAAGGTATCATTTCATTAGGGATCATATGAAAAATGGAACCATATCTTTACAATATATCCCTACTAAAAATTAACTTGCTAATGTCTTTACAAAGCCTCTAGATGAATCTAGGTTTAACAAGTTAATAAGTGAGCTAGGCATGCTCAATTTACAACCATGAAATATATTCTCTAGTTTATGCTAACCATACAGATACAAAGACTCTACTTGAAATCGTGGAAACGATCAAGGGAAGTCCACGATCGTAAAGCTGTAGTGACATGAAAGACAGCGATCGCAGTTCAGACTCGATAATTACTAAGTAGACATGACGATTGCTGAATAGACTCAATGATCACAGTTCAGACTCGACGATTGTTGAGCAGACATGACAATTACTGAACAGACTCAACGATTGCAGTTCAAACTCGACGATTGCTAAGAAAACATGATGATTGCTGAGCAGACACGATAATTGCAGAACAGACTCGAAAATCACAAAGGATACCTCAATGATCGTAGTCCTCCCAAAGGACACGTCAGATGTTAAGGGCAAATCAGTATAATCCTCTTCAGTCAAATTCGTAGAGCCAAGCAGAATTTGACACCTGCCCCACTAAGCAAAATGGAGAGAGGGAAGTTACAAGTACAGTTTGAAAATGCCTTTTTGAAATTAGAAGTTCAAAAGCTTATTTTTCTCTTTCTCTTTACAAGCAAAAACCCTAACTCTCAAGAAAGCTCAATCAACCATACTCCTTGCAAAGAAATCAATGGCAGCCTTCAACGTCATCTCGAGCTACAGACTCTATTTTGATGAGTTCAAAATAGCTGAACCCAAATTTCACAAAACTCTGTCATTGATAAAGAAGGCTGGTCTCGAAGAGGCTCTGGGTACGAGCACGATAATCTACCCTAAGCTGATAAAAGAATTCTACAAAAATGGTGTGTTCGAGAATGACATCATCACGACGAGGGTCAAGGACGTAGAAATAAAGCTAAAGGCTGAGGACATTAACCAAACCCTAGGTTTCAAATCTCAAGGATTTTCGTTCATAGATGGCATAGATTTTCACGAAGGACTTAAAAGGATGCATCATAAGAAATTCCCCACTATCAAAGGATACAAGAAAAATGAGTTTCCTCAGAGGTACGAATTTTGATAAGTGGGTTTTATACCTACTTATTGGATATCAATTCACAAGAACTATGCCCATCTCAAGTACATTTTAGTGTGTTTTTAGTTATATTTCATGATATTTTGCATTGCATGTACTGAGAACTCCTTTGGTGTAAAAGTGCAGGAAATGGCATGAGCTCGACAGTGGTAGATGGCATGTGATCAATGAAGTCACAACATGAGGATTGAGTGGACAAAAGAAGCTAAGCAGTGGTGAACAATAGAGGAAAAGTTGCATGTCAAAGCGTCAATAGCAACATGGCAAGGAAGAAACAGTAACAGAACCTGAGGTTGCACAGTTCAAAAGTCGTGCGGCCATCAAAGTTTCAACACGCGCGCCCGCGCCATCACTCGAACAGAGCTAACTTTGCATTCGCGCGCCCGCACGATGATTACACAGGGACCGCGCACGTAGTTGACCAGGGCTGCTGACTTTATTTTAATTTTTAAAATTCAAGTGTTTGAGTTGGGATAAACGATTATGGTTGGCACCAGACGCGATTATCTTCAGTTTTTACGTACTTTTCATAATCTATTATATATACTAAATCACAGTACATGGCACAATAAATTGACATATGTCGTTCTATAAAATTGACACATGTCCATCCTAATTAATGCTTCTTATTGCCCTTGACAAAATACCCTTAACAATTACTTTGATATATATACTGATCACCTTATTTTATGGATATTATCAACAACCACGTTATTTTAGGATCTATTAATTATATAACTCTCTTAGGCAACAACCAGATTGGATCAATTTAAACACGATAGGGCCAACTTGCTTTTTATGAAAAATTAGTTTTAATTATTTGAAAAGTAAATTTCCTTTAATATTAGACTTTTATTTATTTTACCTACTTTTCATAGTTCCATGCAATTAAAAATTATTTCCATATTCATTTTAAAACTTCAATCTATTAGCTTCAAAAATTCTTTCAATTATTTGAACCACGCTAATTGATTCTAAAGATATGAAAATTTATTTGCTTAACCAATTTATGGAAAACTCAATCAATTTAAAATTCATGTGAATATTTTTTTATCTTTAAAATAATAATTTTGTAAATCGATATTTTTAAAGTAGTTCAAGAAATCAACTATTACATTATCAAATTAATTTACATGAATTGAAATTGTAATTTTCACTAATTGATTAGTAAAAGAATCTAAAGCTGGTTTTTTTATGGGATCTTTGGAAGTATAATTAATTTTGTCATGAAACTTGAAATTAGTTTAATTATTTTATTAAAATGGAATGAACAATTTACGTAAGTTCATATGAGGTTGTGCTGATGTGATAAAATTTTGAATGGAATCTATCTATTATTTATTATCTATTATCTGTTATCTACATAGCACCATTGAATGACATTTGCTTTTCCCACATTGTAACACATGTTCTATATAATTAATGTGCATCCCACACTAATTTAATTATATTACAACATAATATTATATTGTTTAAAACATTTAAAACAATTATATCCTAAAATTACTACTTTTCTAATATTATACCATTCATAATTATACCATACATTATATCATACATGTATGGTATAATATTATAATACACATATATAACAAAATAACTACTATCTAAACTGTAGTAGATATTATCATTACTAATTTAATTATATTACAACATAATATTATACTGATTTAAAATATTTAAAACAATATTAAAATAACAAATAATATCAATCATAACTTACTATGTTTATTTATAATCTCATAAATCACTATTTTTCAATCTAAATAGTTTTTATATTATTATTATTATTTTGATTTTATAATCCCCAAATCACTACAAAATCTAAACTGTTACGATAATGTTAACTATTCTAATATTATCATTACTAAATTAATTATTAACTTTTAAAATCACTACTTTTTAATTCCAAAATAATATTTTAAATTTATAATCCACTAAATCACTACAAATCTAAATTGTTTTGGTAATGTCAACTTGCTTACGATATTATAATTTTAATTTAATTATTATCTCCTAAAAGCACTATTTTTAATCCCAAATTAATATTTTGATTTTATAATCCCTAAATCACTTCAAATCTAAATTGTTACGATAATGTTAATTGTTCTAATATTAGCATTACTAAATTAATTATTATCTCCTAAAATCGCTACTTTTTTAAACTCAAATTAATATTTTGATTTTATAATCCACTAAATCACTACAAATCTAAATTGTTTTAGTAATGTCAATTGCTCTAATATTATCCTTTTAATTTAATTATTATATCCTAAAATCACTATTTTTTAATCCCAAATTAATATTTTTATTTTATAATCCCTAAAATCCACTACTTTTCTAATATTATAACATTCATAATTATACCATACATTATATCATATATATATATATATATATATATATATATATATATATATATATATATATATACTTGGTATAATATTATAATACACGTATATAATAAAATCACTACCTATCTAAACTGTATGAGATATTATCATTACTAGCTAATTTAATTATATTACAACATAATATTATACCATTTATAATTATATTACAAAATAATATTATACAATTAAAACATTTAAATCAAAATTAAAATAACAAATAATATAAATCATAAGTTACTATGTTGATTTTATAATCCACTAAATCACTATTTTTTTCAATCTAAACGATTTTTATATTATCATAACGTAATTATTATCTTCTAAAATCATTACTTTTTAGTCCTACATTATTATTTTGATTTTATAATCCCTCGATCACTATACATCTAAACTGTTCTAATAATGTTAACTGTTCTAATATTATCATTACTAAATTAATTATTATCTACTAAAATCACAACTTTTTTAATCCCAAATTAATATTTTAAATGTATAACCCTCTAAATCACTACAAATCTAAACTATTTTGGTAATGTAAAACATTACGATATTATACTTTCTAATTTAATTATTATCTCCTAAAATCACTATTTTATGATATTATCATTCTTGAGCTATTATCATTACTCTCCATTATTTATCCAAATTTTCTTATCAAATATCTGATCAATCCCCTTACAGCAATTGTTGATATCACATATCCTAATTTATTGAAAAAATTTGACAAGGGCTTTTATTTCCAAGACCAAGCCATCATTGCTCCTACACTTGATGCTATAAATAAGGTGAACGAATATGTGATGTATTTATGGCGAGGTTATGAAATACCATATCTAAGATGTCCTATGTAAGGTTGATGAAAACTCAAAAGCGACTATGAAGGCATTTACACCTATAATTTTTAATAGCATTACATCTTCTGGAATGTCAAACCACAAGATAACGTTGAAGATTAGGATTCCTGTAATGTTGCTCTGAAATATAGATCAGTGATTTGTTTTTTGCAATGTCACGAGATTAATAGTAACTCAATTGGGAAAACATCTGATAGAAGCAAAAGTAATTTCAGTCAGCAATTTTGGACACAAAGTTTTCATACCTCGCTTGGCCTTAACACCGTCAAAAATTAGATTACCTTTTAAATTCCAACAAAGACAATTTCCTTTGGTTGTTTGCTTTTTCATGACAATTAATAAGAGTCAGGGGCAATCTCTCTCACATGTTGGACTGTATCTGTCACGTCCAGTTTTAGTCATGACCAATTGTATGTAGTAGTATCAAGAGTTACAAGCAAGAGTGGAGTAAAAATACTAATTTGTGACAAAGATGGACAAACATACAATACTACAAAGAATGTAGTTTTCCAGAAAGTTTTTCACAATTTAATGTATAAAGGTTTGACTGTTTCTGGCTATTATCTTTTTGTTGCTCATTATTAGTGTAAACCCTGATTATTTTATTATTATATCTCGTGAAATTTTTACTATAATCTATTTAAATCTTTTTAGGTAAATCTATGATTTGCATTTACAAAGCTATCTCGATCGAGCCAAATTCCGATTCTGAAAGACAAAAATAAACCGACAAACTCTCAACACTACCCCAACAAAATTGTTTAGTTTTATGTATATTCATTTTTTTTGTCGTATGTATATATATTCATGTATAACCATTGAAAAACTTTTAAATAAGAGTATAATAGGTTTGTCTTTTTACTTTTTGGATGACAATGATTTGAAATTCTATGTAAGTCCATTTCATATGTGTTTTACTCTAATTCTTTTCATTTTATTTAATATAGGAGCTAAATTCCTTTATGTTACATTAGTTTTCAATCCGAACAAACACATGAATTTTAGCTAAGTATGAGCCTTTTTTTTTCTCTCGGCGTACTATTTCCTATAAAAGAGTTGTGGAAAGATAATTATTTATTTGGTTGATAGTTTATGCAATGTTGAAATCAACTATTAAGTATGTCTAAATTCTTATATTTCACTATTGTCCGATTACATGCAAATATTAATAAGATTGCAACGATTTGTTAAAAAGATCATTTAAGTGCTAATTTTTGTTTGTGTTAATATATTGCACATTCAATAAATATAAGCTGGATTGAAGACCTAAACTAGAAGAAGCTTAAATGTGATAATCCACAATACCTATGGTTCAATGGTAATGTGACAATGAATTTGGTGTATCACGCGTTATTAAGCGAGTTAAATTTTTGTTGGCATGCTTCTTGCATTATTTCAGGTGCATCATGGATTTTATTCTACTTCGCACAATAAAATTTTGCGCCCTATAATTCTACATATTGTTGAAAGTGCAAAGGAGTTATATGAAGACCTTCAGATTATGGGACAGTGCATTCAATGGGAGGGGATATAGCTTCATTTTGTGGACTATATCCCACGGTGTTTATATTTATGGCTTCTTCATTTATTGCATTATATTATATGGATTGTAGCTTTGCATGATTTGTTAAGTACTAGCATCCGGTAAATCATTTTCATCATCATTAATATTTTTTTTTGTATTATGGTAATACTGTGAGTGCCTATACAATTGTCAAAAATTGATAAAAAAAAAAAAACTAATGAGGTATGTATTCGTTCTTTAACTATAACATTGTGTTATGTATGACACGGTGCTATACTGCTATATTTTTGGACATGGTGTTTGTTTGACATGAAGATCCAACATAATTATTAATTCTCGTGCTTTTCAGTTTTCGCATGTAACATGTGCTTTCCCTTCATGTCTGAGGACCAAAACTGAGACATTCTTTCATTGTTTTCCCTTTCGTTTGGATGTTAGAATTCTGGTGCAAGTAATTAGCTTATATGAGACATGGACTCTTCAAAATGCAATAAGTACATGTGTCAGATATTTGAGGCTTGGTGAGATTTGTGTAATGTGTAACAGACTTCAAATATACCACTAGCAATCATATCAATATAACAATTTGATGGCATTGTGCATGACACTTTCTAAATATTTGTTAGTGCTTTAGAATGAAAGAGTTACCCATTTTTAACCATATTGGTTACATTATAAACATTTTTATCAAGACATTAATATATATATATATATATACACACACACACACACAACTGTTATGTAATGTTCTGGGGTTTAGTGATCAGATTAATTATATACTTGGATATGTATTTGCACATAAAATTTTTATGCAACACTATATAACATATGCTATTAAAATTTGATAATCGCACAACAATCTACCATCTTCTTATTATATTTTAATTTATTAATTGCATGTATATATTTATTATTAACAAAATGATTAATCCCGCCGCAAAGTGTGAGTTTGTATCTAGTATAGAACTAGGGTTTACACTTTGAGAGATTTTTTCCAACGTAGAACCAAGCATAAACTTCATATTTTCTACTTCTTCTTTTGGATTTCAATCATTGTGGATGATTTACTTTATTGTTGCTGGATATCAGTGAGGATTTGAACGTTACGTTTGGATTGTAATCAGCAATTGGGTTTGATCGATTCTATCTTTTTTCTTTCAATTGTTTATTTATTTCCCATGCGTAGCTTTGATCCCATAATGGCTTTTGGTTCAGCGATGAACTAAACTCCATTATGGGATTCTAATGAATTTTAATATGTAGTCTAATTGATTGCTTGATTACTGGACTGTTTGCGTATTATCAGGAATTTCTATTATGGTTGTTTTCAATGCATGAATGATTGATCACCATTCGTTTCATGTGCTTGTATGGAATTGAAAAATAACATGCAAGTATGGTTGTAATCATGATAACATGCGTATATGGAGTTGTTTTGCTTAGCTTTGTATTTCGTGAACCAGATAGACATATACTGTTTCACCGTATGAGTTATATAAGGGCTTGTGCTTAAATTCAATATTGCTGCAATTTCACATAGAAATATAGTGAGGTTGGATTTATTGATGATTACATGGTGTCTATTGCATGTGGATGTTATGTAAGTTGGTCATAATACATTGAAAAATGGTTATGTCTACATTAGTGCTCTTGGCTAATTTCCTGTGATACGTGAATAATCTTACATAATGGTGGTAATTAGGTGAACTATTAAATGAAGTTAGGATCCCATTATTTTCATATTTGATTTATTACATTATTATTCTTATTTTAGTTAATCTTTGCATTTAGAGTAATTCACAATTATAAGCATTAGTTTAAGCATATAAAAATAGTGATTTAGTTGATGCATAATAATTTAAGTTGGAAACCTTTCTCTGTGGATCGATACTCGACTTACTCTGTATTGTTTGTTGACACATGTATGCTTGAATGAGTTAGATCTCTTTTGTTGGAACTAAAAAAGAGGCAACAAGTTTTTGGCGCCGTTGCTGGGGAAAGGTGTTTAAATTCAAATAATTATCATCAGTTTTAAGCTATATTGTATGACTTAGACAAATCTAATCTTATCTCATTTCTATTTTTGTTTTTTTTGGTTTCAGGTACTTGTAGATCTTTTATGCACACACGATCATCTAATTCCAAATTGATACCAGCACAGGATAATATTAACGGGAGAGGTTGGAAAGCGAGAGTGCTGAGAAATTTACAAGCACAGTTAGAGGGTACCACATCTAACATGGTAGAAGAACAAAGAGAAGAGCAAAGAGAGGAGCACCAGGCTCTGAGAGACTATTCAATGCCCAACATTAATGAACTTCAGTCTAGCATAGTCAGACCAACGATCGCAGCTAATACATTCGAGATAAAACTGGGCACTATTCAGATGGTGCAGAATTCGGTACAGTCTGGGGGTGCTGCTATAGATGATCTGAATGAACACCTGTTGAGCTTTATTGAGATTTGTGACACATTCAGATACAACGGGGTGTCGGAGGATGCTATCAGACTTAGACTGTTTTCGTTCTCATTGAGGGATAAAGCGAGAAGTTGTCTTCATTCTTTGCCTTCAGGATCAATTACTACATGGGAGGACCTAGCACAGAAGTTTTTAGCCAAGTTTTTCCCAATGGCTAAGACTGCAAAAATGAGGACAGCAATCACTCAGTTCGAGCAAGAACAGGGTGAATCCTTATACGAAGCCTGGGAGAGATACAAAGAGATGCTACAGAAGTGTCCGCTCCATGGCATGCCAGATTGGATGGTGATCAACACATTTTACAATGGATTAGGATGGCAGTCAAGACCTATTATAGATGCAGCTGCAGGAAGGGCATTATGGGCAAAGAACTATGAAGAGGCCTATAACCTTATCGAGACAATGGCAGCGAATGATTTTCAAAATCCTACATCTCGGATGCCACAACCCAAGGTTGCAGGTTTGTTAGAAATGGATGTTATTACTCAGTTGTCAGCACAGATGGCATCTATGGCAAAGAAAATAGATACATTGGCAGAGAGAAAAGCGAAAACAATTGCCTTCATATGTGAGATTTGTGCGGGGTCACACTCGACAAATCAATGTGCTATCAGCTCGGAGTCGGTACAGTATGTGAGCAATTACAGGAAAGACCAAGGACAATTTCAGAACACATACAACTCCAACAACCGCAATCATCTAAACTTCTGTTGGTCAAATAATCAAGGAAATCAACAAAATCAGTTTCAGCCGAATAATCAGTTTCAGTCACAGCCAGCGCAGCAACAGTTTACACTAAGACCACCTTTTCCACCGAGATTTTCTCAACAACAACAACAACATCATACTCCATCTGCACCTCAATAAGAAAATAAATCAGAAATGGAGGAGATAATGATGAAGTACATGGCAAACACGAAGGTAATGATCAAAAGCCAAGCAGTGGCTATTAAAAATCTTGAAACTCAAATGGGGCAAATGGCGAGCATGCTTAACAACAGGCCCCAGGGTTCATTGCCAAGTAATACATAGGCAAATCCACGAAGAGAAGGGAAGGAATAGTGTCAAGCAAACACATTAAGGTGCAGGAAAAATGCTGAGAACCGAGCATCATGCTACCGCAACCGTTATATCTTGAGGAAGCCTCGCGGGCGCGAGGAGGAAACTGTGTCTGCTGAGAAAGAAAAGAAGGAGGATTCTGAGTTACAGCAGGCAGAGAAAGATAAAGCAGGTTCAGTGGAGAAGCCCGTGAGTACAGTACCAAGAGTTCACCCTCAAGTTTCGTATCCGCAAAGATTGAATAAGCAGAGGGAGGATAAGCAGTTTAGCAAGTTCTTGGAGGTTTTTAAAAAGCTGCAAATTAACATACCCTTCATTGAGGCATTGGAACAGATGCCAAGTTATGCAAAGTTCATGAAGGGTATATTGTCAAGGAAGAGGAGATTAGAAGAGTTCGAGACAGTGGCCTTGACAGAGGAATGCAGTGCAGTGCTTCTGGGCAGTTTCACAATTCCATGCACGATCGGGAAGATGAGCTTCAGTAAGTGTCTATGTGATCTTGGGGCAAGTATCTATTTGATGCCCTTGTCAGTATTCAATCAGTTGGGATTACCGGCTCCAAGGCCAACAAATATTTCTTTGCAGCTAGCTGACAGATCCATCACGTATCAACGGGGAATAGTTGAAGATGTATTGGTGAAAGTGGACAAATTTATCTTTCTGGATGACTTCATCATTTTGGATTACGAGGAAGATAAGAGTATACCAATCATACTAGGGAGATCATTCCTAGCTACAGGAAGGACCTTGATTGACGTTCAGAAAGGGGAACTCACTATGCGTGTTCATGATTAGGAGGTTACCTTTAACGTCTTCAGGGTAATGAAGTTCCCAACAGATGAAGAGGAATGTTTCAGAGTTAATTTGGTGGACCGTGTATTAAATGATGAAGTTGAGAGTCTGGTGGATTATAAACCATTGAGGAGTGTCATTACTGAAAATTCAGAATTGGAGGATGAGGAATTCGATGAACTTGTGCAATATCTGGATACCACTCCAAAATTCAAAAAATTCAGAACACCTGTCGAGCCATTGACGAAAGCTGGAGAGACATCGGTAAAATTAAAGCCATCTCTTGAGATACCTCCAAAACTTGAATTAAAACCACTTCTAGATCATCTCAGGTATGCATTTTTAAGTAAAGATTCAAAGCTACCTGTGATTATTTCTTCTGCACTAACATCTTTTTAGGAAGAAAAACTGCTACGAGTGCTTAGAGAGTTCAAATCAGCTATTGGATGGACCATAGCAGATATCAAAGGGATCAACCCTTCTTTTTGCATGCATAAGATCCTGTTGGAAGATGATAGTAAGCCGTCATTGGAGCAGCAAAGAAGGCTTAATCCGATAATGAAAGAAGTGGTCAAGAAAGAGGTACTGAAATGGCTGGATGCAGGCATAATCTATCCGATTTCAGATAGCTCATGGGTGAGCCCAGTGTAGTGTGTACCAAAGAAGGGTAGTATGACCATCGTGACTAATGATAATAATGAGTTGATTCCAACATGAACAATAACGGGGTGGAGAGTCTGCATGGACTACCACAGGATCAACAAAGCTACAAAGA
This sequence comes from Panax quinquefolius, assembly GCA_020205615.1. NCBI lineage: Eukaryota > Viridiplantae > Streptophyta > Magnoliopsida > Apiales > Araliaceae > Panax > Panax quinquefolius. The sequence continues at coordinate 118,544,966 of CM035155.1, forward strand.
AAGATCATTTTCCACTACCGTTCATCGATCAGATGTTGGACAGACTAGCAGGTCATGAGTATTATTACCTTCTGGATGGATATTCGGGCTATAATTAAATTGTGATAGCTCCAGAAGACCAGGAAAAGACAACCTTCACATGTCCATACGACACTTTTGCTTTCAGAAGGATGTCTTTCGGGTTGTGCAATGCTCCAGCCACCTTTCAGGGATGCATTATGGCTATATTTTTGGATATGGTGGAGCAGAATGTGGAGGTATTCATGGATGATTTCTCAGTCTTCGGGGACTTATTTGACTTATGCCTTGAAAATTTGGTAATGGTTTTGAAGAGGTGTGTTGAGATAAATTTAGTGTTGAACTGGGAAAAGTGCCATTTCATGGTAAAAGAAGGAATCATACTGGGACACAAGGTTTCGAAGAAGGGACTCGAGGTGGATAGGGCCAAGCTAGACTCTATTGAGAACTTGCCACCACCTACTTCAATAAAAGGTGTTCGCAGTTTTCTGGGACATGCAGGTTTCTACCGCAGATTCATCAAGGATTTCTCCAAGATAACTAAACCACTATGCAGTTTATTGGAGAAGGATGCACAGTTTAATTTTGATGAGGCTTGCGTGTCGGCATTTGAGCACTTAAAGGGGAAACTAACTTCAGCACTAGTGATTACTGCTCCAAATTGGGATTTTCCATTTGAGCTGATGTGTGATGCCAGTGATTACGCCGTAGGGGCTGCTTTAGGGCAGAAGAAGGAAAAGATGTTTCATGTGATATATTATGCCAGCAAAACCTTTACAGATGCACAGTTGAACTACACCACCATAGAGAAAGAGTTATTATCAGTGGTGTATGCCTTTGATAAATTTTGAGCTTATCTGATTGGCATAAAGGTGATAGTGTACACGGATCACGCGATAATTCGACATTTAGTGGCAAAGAAGGATGCCAAACCTCGGTTGATCAAATGGATTTTATTACTGCAGGAATTTGATTTGGAGATCAAGGACAGAAAGGGCACTGAAAACCAAGTGGCGGACCAATTATCACGACTCGAGAATCCGGAAAGAGAGGCAGAAGACAAAGTTTTAATTACTTAATAATTTCCAGATGAGCAGTTGTTTGTGGTGAAAGGGGAAGTGCCTATACCGAATAATCCCTAGTCATAATCATACCGAGTCCATCTATGCACGTAAGCCAAAGATGACTTTCATCACAATATAAGCATGAGGATGATGACAATAACATAATAATTCAATAAAACAAGTTCAAGAATAAATTTTAAAGATTTATAAGTTAATTTATCCTGAAATCAATAACGTCCAAATTGTCAACATGATACTGCTTTGTGGAGTAAAATTCAAGAATGCTCAGAAGAATATTTCCATGAAAAGATCTTTGGATGAAGCGAAAATATCCGGGATATTCTACTAATTTCATGGAGTATAGAAGTCAAAACTTTAACCAACCGAGTATAATAGAATATATGAAGCTGCAAATGGATTTTCGCATAAATGCGGTAATCCACGTAAACGAGATCATTACCACAATTTAATAAGGAATGAATACGAAGGATCATTCACCATGCATGTGATAATCCACATAGACAAGTTATTCCAACAGAATAATAAAGAATGGAATAACGAAGAATTCACCAAGCATGCGATAGACCGCACGGACATGTTATTCCCAACCGAATAATAAAGAATGGAACCAGGTCATGCGTAATCCGCACATCTGAGGATTTTCCAACGCGAATAAAAAAAGCGGAACCAGTCCTGCGTAATCCACACCAGATAGGATATTCCAACAGAATAATAAAGAATGGAACCAGGTCATGCGTAATCCACACAGACGAAAATTTCCAAAAGAATAATAAAGAATGGAATAACAACAGAATTCACGAGCATGCGATAGGCCGCATTGCATGTGTTATTCGAATAGAATAATAAAGAATGGAATAACAGAAGAATTTCACCATGTATGCTGTACTTCGCATAGACAGGTTATGTGAGACCCCAAATTTTATGAATAAAGATTTAATTTTCTCAAAAAAAAAATTCAAAATTATGGTGTGGATTTGAGATAATGTTATAGTTGTGGGTAGCATTTTTAAATTTTACAAAGTATGCAAGTTGTTGTATAATATTCGATTGGTCGGGGAATATTCATTTTAACAAGGAATATTCATACGACGGCACAATCATTGGTGAACCCCACAACGGAATTATTGTCGGATTGAGAAAATAACAAAAATATTTTTATAAAAATAACCGCGGAAGTTTTACCGTTAATACTCTTGAACTACTCGGTAGTAAAAGTACAGTAATATGTGTGGTTTCATAGTAGCACACGGTATTGATTATTGATGCTTACGTGAGAAGTCACTCAGTTTTGTTCAATTATTGCTTCAGTAATTGTTGCATAGTATCTCACGTTATTTGATTTAATTATTACCGATATTTTATTTATTATTAAATCAATAATTGAGATGACAGAGTTATTAATATTATTATTTGCAATATTAACGATGTCTAGAAGTTCTGCCAAGGAGAGGTTTGGTCACCTAATTGCGCCAATAGGGAGAAATCCTTATTGAAAAGCCCCTCTTTCCTGGAGAACGACACAGTCGATTAATAGTGTGAATTATAATAATGATGATGAAGTTTGTTTTATTATTATTATAAATGTAATAAAACAAATTTTTTTATATAAAATGAATACTTTTATAAAGTTATTTATTTTATTAGAATATAAATAGAATATATTATATTCTATTATGCATAGTGTTTGTATAGTAAAATCTTTTATATAAAAAGCGAATACTTTTATAAAGTTATTTGTTTTATTAGAATATAAATAGAATATATTATATTACTATTATGCATAGTGTTTTGCATAGTCAATCTTTTATATAAAAAGCAGAATACTTTTATAAAGTTATTACGTTTTATTAGACTATAAATAGAATATATTATATTCTATTATGCATGTATTTTGCATAGTAAAATCTTTTTATAAAAAGCAAATACTTTTATAAAGTTATTTGTTTTATTAGACAATAATTAGAATATATTATATTTTATTATGCATAGTGTTTACATAGTGCACATGTATAGTGTTTACATAGTAAATTTTTTTTATATAAAATGCAGAATACTTTTATAAAGTTATTCATTTTATTAGATTATAAATAGAATATATTATATTTTATTTAAAAGATTTTTTTTTATTAGAATATTTTATAGTAAACCAATCTGGACCGTCTGCTTAAAAGTAAATCAATCTGGACCGTTCAGAATTAGTTACTATTCACCATTCTCCTATAAATAGAAGCTCATTCCTTCATTATTTCTTACTTAATTCATTTGAAACTCTGAGAGAGAAACTATAGAGAGAACGAAGAAAAGTATTCTGCTACTTCATTACTCCTATATCCAGTTTCTTCTAAGGTAAGGGATATTATTTGTTGTACTCATAAGGGGTATTATTTCTTTTGTATTCATGAAGAGAACTTCTGTTATTCCATTCTTTATTATTTAGTTAGAATAACATGTATACGGGGACTACCCTATACTTGCTGAAATTCTTCTATTATTCCATTCTTTATTATTAAGTTGGAATAACTTTGCTATCTGCAATCTGCATACATGGTGAAATTCTTTCATTATTCCATTCTTTATTATTATGTTGGAATAACTTTGCTCTATACAATCACCGCATATACATGGTGAAATTCTTCTGTTATTTCATTCTTTATTATTATGTTGGAACATCCTGTCTGTGCGTTTACGCATGGCCTGGTTTCGTTATTTATTATTTTGTTGGAACATCCTGTCGGTACGAAATTCGCCTGACCTGGTTCCGTTAATTATTATCCTATTGGAATATCATGTCTGTGCATTTACGCAAGACTTGGTTCCGTTATTTATTATACATTGGAATAACTTTGTTTGTCTTGATCTATCGCATGCACAGTGATTTTTTTTTGTTATTCCATTCTTTATTATACTCAGTTGGTTAATGTTTTGACTTCTATACTCCATGAAATTAGTGTAATATCCTTGATATTTGCGCTTCATCCAGTATCTTTTCATAGAAATATTCTTCTGAGCATTCTTGAATTTTATTCTACAAAGAAGTATCATGTTGACAATTTGGACGTTATTAGTTCCTGGATAAATTAATTCTTGAACTTGTTTCATTGAATTCTTATATCATTGTCATCATCCTCATGTTTATATTATGTTGAAAGTCATCTGTGGCGTGTAGTGCATAGATGGACTTGCTATGATTATGACCAGGGAATATTCGGTATACTCATGATCGTAATATTACAAATGATGTGGAAAAAGTTCTCATTGGCCCGTAGTGCATTGATGGACAGTTTTTGGTATAATTATGGCTATGGATTCTCTTCGGCCAAGGGTGCAAAGATGAATTGTTTTATGGCATGATCGTGACCATTGATGAATACACGAATATCTTTAGCCCGTAGTGCATGGATAATTTGTGGTTGTGATACTAATGAATATCCTTGGCCGTAGTGCAGGGATGATGTGGATTATTTATTAAGCTGAGTCTCAGCGATAAAAATGATGAAAAACCTTTTTAAATCATAAAAGATAGTAGATTTTATTCTCTATTTGACTCTTTTAATGGATTACTTGCTCCGCTGCAGTTAAACTTGATGTCTATTGTATTTTATCAGTTTAACATTGTTGAAGAATAACGATAAATTATTCTGCATTATCTTAGTCATAATATTTCTTACTGGGCTAGTTGAGCTCACCCTTTCCTTCACTGTTCTCTTCAGGAAATGAGAATATAGCTGGGACGAGTCGGGGAACGGATTAACAGTCCAGATGATAACATTAGTAGTCCTCACTATTCTGTTAAATAGTGTGATAATAAATGTAATGAGGACTAAATTTCAGTTTGTATACTGTCTATGAGGACTCCATTGAGAGTGGATATTATCTAGAAGACAATATTCTTGTTTAAACTCTTAGTTTATATTTTGTCGTATTTTACACGACAGTTGTATAATTAAGTTGTATTTGATTTTTGTACCATGTATTTGGAGACTCAAGATGGGTGATGCATACCTATTTTGGGGGCGTCACAGGTTATTCCAACATAATAATAAAGAATGGAATAACAACCCTTATAAGTATTGAAAGAAAATAACTCTCTTCATGAATACGAAAGAATAATACCCCTTACCTTAGAAGAAACTGGATATTGGAATAGTGAGGTAACAGACTTCTCTTCTTCTTTCTCTCTATAATTTCTCTCTATAATAATTGCACTAAAGCTTTAGTGAATTGGTGAGAAATGGAGGAAGAATGAGCAACTATTTAAAGGAAAATATAGTTTCAATAATTGCACGTTTTTGGGCTCGAAATATTACAGTACAATACCTTCAACTTTTCCTTTATTTTTAATTTAGTCATGCAAGTATTATCAAACTTGCACCACCTCCCCTAATAGTAAATCATGTGAATCAATAGTAAATCATGTGACTCAATAGTTCTAAACATGTGAAAAAATTAATTATAGTATAGTACCTTCATCTATACCTCTATTTTGAACTTAGTCATGCAAGTATTATCAAACTTGCACCAACTCCCCTAATAGTAAATGAATGTGATTCAATAGTACACACATGTGAACAAATAGTTATAATCATGTGAATCAATAGCAATTAATTGCTCATTTATCCGATTAATTATCCGATAACTTCCAGACATCAATTATTATCAAAATAAATGCCGATTTCCACTAACACTAATAATTCCCACACAATGGAACTATCAATTTCATCTTTAATCAACACGAACTTATTCATCATTAATATTATAATTCACAATATTTAACAACCAGGTCGTTCCCAGGAAAGAGGGGCTTCCGATAAGGATTTCTTCGTATTGGCGCGCAATTAGGTGACCAAACCTCTCCTTGACAGAACTTCTAGACATTGTCAATATTGCAAATAATAATATGAATAACTTTGTCGTCTCAATTATTGATTTAATAATATATCATATAATGCAGATGATATTGTGACAATAACTGAATCAATAATATGAGAGATATGATGCAGCAATTACTGTAGCAATAATTGAGTATAACTGAGTGACTTCTCAAGTAAGCATCAATAATTAATACCGTGTGCTACTATGCAACCACGCGTATTACTGTACTTTTTGTAACGCCCCAGAAAATCGAACAATTGTAAATACTTTTAATAATGAATAAAATAATATTATTTATTATTATTACGTGTTGATAAGATGAATGTCGTTCTATAACCTAGAAATGTCGGAATGTCGTAGTATTTTAACTACGTGAGAGAATTAAGGTGTTTGAATTTCTAAGACGAAAATAAAAGTTTTCCAAGAAATTTTCTGAAAAACACTATTCATCGATTTATGCTCGGGAATTATTTTTGAACTTCCGAGAAATACTGAACGTTATACTATCAAGGTGATATCGATTATGTAATAATAATCTATGTATGGAAAACGTAATATTTCGCATGCAGACTTAATTTGGGAACGTTAGGTTTATTAAGCGTTAAAGGAAGAAAGTTATGATCGTATAATGTGTATTCATTATATGAAGGTAATGAATGTAAGTATAATACGACGTATTGTACTATTATGTATGAAGAATGAAATAACGTATATTACGAATTAATATACGAGTTAGTTTATGAGAATTATACATGGGGTAAATGTTAAGTTGATTAATAAGAGGTAATGGACTTGTAGGATTATTAGCCTAATAAGAGAAGTCCAATATAATGTGACAATCAAGCCCAAGTGTTTGATATATCATTAGTCCAAACTATGTAGCACAAGCCCATTAAGAAAGTAGTTAGATTAATTATCAAAGCCCAATGAAAAGCCTTGATCCATGGGTCAAACCTAGTGTAAAATGGGTAAGCTTGATGGGAAAACAAAAAGTGTGGTGACCAAGTTTTAGAAGTGGCTAGCAAGTTTACTTAATTGCTAGGTTATGAAGTAAGGAGCTGGAGGATTAAGGAGGTGGAATGAGGAGGTTAGTTAAGGAGGTGGAAGGTTATAATGATCATTCTACCCTAGATTTGGATGGCCTATAAATAGAAGGCTCATTTCAATTTTTGTTGGTTGTTATTTCATCCAATAAAAATTGTAATGATCTTATGTTCACTAAAATCCGTTTAGAATCATTAAGAATGTGGTTTTGCCGGAATTCACACGATTGGACGATTATCGTCGAATTCGTGAAATTCTCGGAATAGAAGTCGTATTTTGTGTTTGAAGTCAAAAATGTTGGTTTTCGATGGAGACAAGTCATATTTGGCATTATAGAGTTGCGAACTCAAAAATGATCGAATTCCGACTTAGAACGAAGAAATGAGCGTTGAACGTTCACGAACGTTTATCGTTTTCGTTAAAAATGAACTCATAGGTGAAATTTTAGCAAACGAAGTCAAATAGATAAAATTCTTTCATGAACGCATAGAGTATGTAATTTGTGAACCGTAGGCTTTTGAACAGAGCAATTCAGACTTATAACGAAGAAGTTATGCGTCTGGGAGTTTCGTGAAATTTTCAAAATTTTGCAAACTATCGAGAGGCGAGAGTCCGTCTGCCGCAGCGACTCACGACCTTAAAGCCCATGCCACAACAATAGGTCGGGAACCATGCATCTCGCTAACTTGCGCTGTGGCGCGAGATGTAGAGTTAAGTGTGGCGTCGCGGCGCCAATCCTAGAGTTTTGTTGGACAAGAATGTTTACAAGTGTAGAATGAAAAGGAACTTGTTAGTAATGAACTGAGATATAATCATAACATTGTAAGGTACTTGTAAGACACTAATACATAATGATTAAGAGTTAATAATCAATTGAAAGTGAACGTAATGTCAATGACGTAATGAAAGCCGGAAACCCATAATAGTAGATCTAAGTTAGGATTTACATTGAGATGAAGGGTAAGATATTGTAGTATACATATTTGATTATATATAACCTAATGTGGTATGTTATATGATCAAGTATTGTAGAAACGTAGAGACTTAAAGTGTACATGTGTTAATCAGTAAGCGGACGCTGAAGGCAAGTATTCTAACCCTTGTTCCAGTTCAGTCTGGACAAGTTTTGTAATTCATATATTCTTTCACATGAAGTTTTGAACAATGAAGTCTAAAGCCAATTCTTTCGGCTAGACTTATATTATGATTCTTTCAAGCATGATTTATGTTTACCGAGTTATATTGGTATGGTTTTCAATCGAAGACCAAGTATGCTAAAATGTTTTTATCGTTTAACGATAGGCACGCGAGGTTGCCACAACTTAAACGTATACACATTTAATGAATGTAGTGTTGATCAACATAGAAGTACTATAAATCGATCACCCGAAGTGCTAAATAAGCTATGTCGGACTTACGGACTTAGTATCGGGTTGTCCTTTTCAAAAGAAATTATGAATTGCTCATAGTTTCGAGCCTTAGTTTATATTCTACTGAATATTGTTGTTGGAAAACATTTTGAATGAAAAGAAGTGCTATTTTGAATTATCGATAGTACTTCATAACTATTGTTCAGTTACTGAAGATATATGAGTTCTATGTTTCAAGCATGTTGTTTATTAGAATTATAGTACTTGCTGAGCTAGTCATGCTCACTCTTGCTTGAACCATATGAACACATCTAAGATCGAGCGGACCAAAGGCTCAGGCAAGGACAATGACAAGGCGAAGACGAACCCTTAGATTGCTTATTTAATAGAATAGTTGAACGATTTGTAATATATTTGATATTATGACAAGAACAAACGAATGGGTTACAAAGAACCTGGGGAATGTAATAATATCTTGGATATATAGAAGTTATATTAGTCATTTTGAGACTATTCAATTGAATGAATGAATGAATGGTAGTACCGTGTAGCACCATCTGTCGGGTTGGAAGAGACCCGGATTTGGGGGTGTCACAGGTTGGTATCAAAGCATTAGGTTATAAAACTATAGGGGGGGATTAAAAACTTAAGTCATAACCTTAAGAGGAGTCAAAGAAGTACAAGAAAGGAAAATAACCTTATAAAAATGCAGTATGATTATGTTATGTGTTTTTATTATTCTATTGACGTGTACTAATCAACTTAATTATTTTGTGTAGATGTCAGGAGTAAACGAGATGTTTGTAAATGAGCAAACCATTAGCGAAGAATCGATGAACCAAGTAGAGGTTAAACCAAACCCTATAGCAGTAGAGCCAGATGTAGTGATTATTGAGTCTGGAGACTCAGAGGAAGCTGACTACATGTCAGTATTTGACGGGATGATAGTGGAGGAGGTAGAGACAATTTCATTTAATCCAGTGGCTATAGCAGCAGAGTTAGCTCCTGGGGGGGTCGATGATGTCTCTTTTCATGTCAGTGTTGGATAGAAATATCCATTACTGTCAGGAAGTCAAGGAGTTGAAGGCAGAGCTCCATATGGTTATAGAGGACAAGACTGATGTCGAGTCCATGTGGGAGCAGGAACATGATGAGAGGATTTTGGCTAAGGACAAAGTCCAGGATTTAAAGCACGAGGTCTTTGAGCTCAAGGAGGAGCTAAAGATTAAGGTGCGGAAGATAGGGAGGATATCCTATATCTATAGGAGTTCTCATATGGATTTCCAGCAGCAGGTAGCTGGATATCCGGTGGAGGTGGAGCAAACACGGCATACTATTAGCCGTGATATTATTGCCTGTCTTGCCAAGGCAGATTTCGATAATGCCTTGAGGTAGATGTAGACTAGTGGTAGATAGATTAATATGTAAATATTGTGTAAGTAGTAATGACGTAAAGCCCTTTTTGTATAGTAAAGGGTAGTCTTTTGTAAATCCCAATTTTTGGAAAGCAATAGTGGGAAAGTAATGTAATCAGCTTAGGCAGTGTATGTAACCAATGTAGTATTATACTACGAAGAATGAATATAAGTCCTTTTTATGGAAAGTAATGTGTTATGGATGTTGGAGTTATTGTTTACTATTAAATGATAACTAATAAAGAGAGGAATAATAACGCAATGTGTTTATTATATCAGCAAAATGCCGCCAAGAAGAGTGCAACGTAATCAAGATGCAAGCATAAATCAACCGGAGGGAGGTCTAGTTAATCCGATGCAGGAGTTTGTTAATCTGATAATAGCTGCCTTTAATAGAACAGGGGCTAATATCCCCATAAATCCAGGAGTAGCACGAGCTACTACCTTTAAGGATTTCAAGAGCGTGGGTCCGCCGGAGTTCAAAAGAACTACGGACCCTATTGAAGCCCAAACGTGGGTTAAGGAGATAGAGAAGGCATTTATAATAGCAAATATCGACGAGGCCCAAAAGGTTTCCTTTGCGACCTATATGATGAAGGGAGAGGCCAACTTTTGGTGGGAAGCCAATCAGGCTAGGGTTGGGATAGCAAATCTGACGTGGGATAGGTTCAAGGAGATATTCTTCGAGAACTACTTTCCCATGAGCATGCAAGGGAGGATGGAGATGGGGTTTTTGGAGTTGAAACAAGGGGACATGACGGTTCCCCAATACGCCACCAAGTTTAATGAACTGGCAAGGTTCGCTCCACATCAAGTGGATACTGAGGTGAGGAAGGCGTGTCGGTTCGAGCAGGGCTTGAAACCCTGGCTCTATAACTGCATATCGATGTTCCAAAGTACTTCTTTTGGGACCGTTTTAGAGAAGGTGATAATCGCCGAAGGTGGTAGTGAGGCGTTGAGCCAATACTACAAAGAAAAGAAAAATAAGGGTAAGGTAGATGGGGGAGTAAAGATCAAGGGAGCCAGTGGTAGAGGCGAGGGTCAAAAAAGGAAGGTATTTAGCTCTGGAAATATCGGAGTGAAGCAAGGAGACCCGAAGAAAATAATGGAGGCCTGCAAGACCTGTGGGAAGACTCATCTAGGAGTCTGTCTCAAGGGGAAGGCCATCTGTTACAACTGTGGACAGGAGGGGCACATTGCGCCTAACTGTCCAAGTCTGAAGAAGAATCACAGATGCTTTGTGTATGGGTCAACTGACCACATGGCAAAGAATTGCCAGAAGAAGGGGACGGACGGGAATCGGGGCACTAACAGCGGTAAGTTAGCTATTGGGGGTCCAGCACAGCCGGGTAGGCCGATGGGTCGTACCTTTAATATGACAGTCCAAGATGTAGTTGCATCGGGGGATGTCGTCGCAGGTATTATTCTAATCAACAATATCAACGCGTACGTGCTGTTTGATTCGGGTGCTACTTGTTCGTTTAAAGCATGTGATTTTGCTAGACGATTAGGATTACTTCCCGAAAAGTTGCCTATATCTTTAAATATTAAGGTAGAAAATGAAGAGATAATTCATGTTGAAGATGTTCATAAAAGTTGTTGTGTAGATATACGTGGTTGTAAATTATCAGTAGATTTGTTCTGCAAATAAAGTTAGGAGAATTCGATGTAATTCTCGGAATGGATTGGTTAGTAAACCATGGGGCAATTATAGATTGTCAAAATAAATGTGTGAACATTAAGACGTTAGAACAACCTCGGGTAGTATTTTATGGGAATAGATCGTCGGGACGTTCGTGTTGTCTAACCATGACACAAACTAGGAAATTACGGAGAAAGGGATGCGTAGGTTATCTGTGTCATGTTGTTAATACCCAGAGAGTGGTAGCAACCATGGAACAAATACCTGTAGTGAGAGAATTTGTCAATGTATTTTCGAGTGAATTGTCGGGTTTTCCGCTGGATAGGGAGACAAAGTTTGTGATAGACATTGTGCGGTGGCGGCGGCACCGCTTTTTAGAACACCGTATCGTATAAGCGCCCGATGGAGATGAAGGAGTTGATGAGTGCGGTTGCAAGAAGCTGTTAGAGCAGAAGTACATTCAACCGAAAGTGTTTCATGCGTAGGAGAGCACCGGTACTATTTGTCAAGAAGAAGGACGGATCGTTAAGACTGTGTATCGACTATCGAGAGTTGAACAAGTTAACGATAAAGAATAAATACCCATTGCCCGAGATCGATGATCTCTTTGATCGATTGAAAGGGGCAAAGTATTTTTCAAAAATAGATTTAAGAACGAGGGTATCATCGGTTGAAGGTTAGGAAGGAGGATGTGCGAAAGACAACATTCGTGGACTCGTTATGGTCATTATGAGTTTACGGTGATGTCGTTTGGGTTGACAAATGCACCATCTGCATTTATGGATATGATGAGCAGTGTTCAAACAATATTTGGACAAGTTCATCGTGGGTGTTTATAGATGATATTCTAGTCTATTCTAAGATGCTTAAAAGATCATGCTTTGAACACCTAAGATTAGTGTTGGAGACACTTAGGAAGGAGAAATTGTATCACGAAGTTCACTAAGTGTGAATTTTGGTTGGAGAAGGTGAAATTTTTAGGTCATGTCATTGACCATGAGGGAATTTAGTAGATCCAATGAAGGTGGAAGCCGTGATGAATTGGGAACAAAAACGCCGTAATCGAGGTGCGGAGTTTCCTAGGGTTAGCAGGTTACTATCGAATATTCATCTAGGACTTTTTGAAGATAGCTACTCCGTTGACTAACTTGATGAGGAAGACAGTGAAATACGCTTGAACTGACAAGTGCGAGGACAGTTTTCAAGAACTAAAGAAGAGATTGAGTGAAGCGCCTATTTTTTCATTGCCTGATGACACAGGAAATTTTGCAGTTTATAGCGATGCTTCACATAGAGGTCTTGGTTGTGTGCTCATGCAGCATAACAAGGTCATTGTGTATGCATCTAGGTAGTTGAAGGATTATGAGAAAGTTTACCCTACTCATGATCTGGAACTGGCCGCAGTAGTTTTTGCCCTAAAGATATGGAGACATTATCTTTATGGAGAAAAATGTGAGATATACACGGACCACAAAAGTCTAAAATATATCTTCACATAGAAGGAGTTGAATATGAGGCTGAGGAGATGGTCGGAGTTGATAAAGGATTACGACGTGAAATCTGTATCACCCCGAAAAGCTAATGTAGTTGCTGAAGCGCCTTAAGTAGGAAGGGTCGGGAAAAGTTGTCTTTATTGACGGCTTAAACGAGTTGATAATGAGAGATGGCTAGGATGGAGTTGGAAGTGAAGTCGCCAAGTCAAGGAGGAAAAATGTTGTTTATGACGGAGATGCAATCTACCATCGTAGAGAGTTAAAGAGGTACAACTCAAAATGGATGAGTGCGACCGGGTAAAGGAGCGGCTGCCAATGAAAAGATACTATGTACGATCTTGATAATGAGGGATTATTGAGATTTGAAGGAAGAATTTGGGTTTGAATGAGATGGAATTAAAGGA